>JAZGTK010002631.1:0-30856 GCA_036877625.1 Ambastaia sidthimunki | reverse complement strand
AACTTTTGATTTCAAAAATCTAGAAAGAGTAATATTTAGAATTCAAGAAATGTTCTTACAATATTATTGTATAAAAGACTAACTATAGTGAAAAATAAGCCAAATTTTTTTTTCCTTTTCAGCTTTTTTTGTTATGAGGGAAAGCATCAGGGCATACAGCAAAATCTAACATACAGAAAAACAGAACACACAAAAAAGGAAAAGAAAAAAACAAGGAAATGAAACAATAGACAAAGAGATGACTCATAACCTCGATTAATGTGTAGCCGGCAAAAATACAAGCTCTTGAATACTGAAATGTGTAACAAGGCCACAAAGACTAGTGGATTTTAAAATAATTTTGTTTAAGGAAACTTTGCACAAAACAAAGAAAGAGAAAAACAGATGGAAATTAATGCTGATATTCTGACAAATGTTTTTTTAAAGTTTTTGTTCTTTGTAATTGAAGGAGTTTTTAATGTCACAATGTGGCCATCTCTGATCTGTGAACGCATGGAAGACAACAGACAGGGTAGAAAAGGATGCAAAGCAAGAAAGTAAAAAAAACAAAAACTTTTTGGTCTTAATGAAAAAAGCATACATTGTAAAATGAAAGTGGTGTCTGCTGCTCTTTTTAGATACAAAACAATAATGGCAGAGAAAATCCTGATCAAAACTGGTTTTGTTCATCATTTCCACTGTCTGCTGATTTGAATTCATGGATCTTCTGGTTTGCTAACAGACGCTGTGCTCACATTCCTCTGATCAAGTATGAAGTACTTCAATGCATTTGGGGTAAAGACAAAGTCATTCTAAGTAACTCAGAACATCCTTCTATTTTCACACAACAAATATATACGCTTTACTATGAAGCCTAGAGAAATGCTTTGTATACAATTACAAATAAACATATAACGTGGTTACTTTGAGTATTTTTTTGTCTTTTCATTTTTAATTATTAATGATTTAAAAAAAACAAACAAAAAGAAAAAAGCGAGACTTTAATTCAGGCCAGGTGAAATAATGGTCGTCGTTTGAAATGCAACTCTTCTCACACAGTGCCGAGTCAGATGCAGCCTAACAGAGTTTCCTCAGTACAGATGCCCTCAGCATTACCACGGCTGCTCCACAAAACAACATCTGAACACAAATAAACTGCATCGGAAATATGTTGTTTCTTTTTACCTTTAACACTATATGGCTAAGGAATCACAAGGGCGAGACTGTGTCCCATTTCTCCATTTAAGACGCTAAGAAATATGCAGGGAATGCTGGGGTTTCGTGACTTTCTGCTTTCTGTATCTGTACTGCTTACTAATGAGTATAAACATGTCAGTTTGTGTTTGATCTTTGACCTTTCAGTAAAGCCAGAGTTTGCCGTTCCATCATCAAACTCTGAGGAATCCGGCCGAAAGCACGCAGTATGATGTCATCTCGACTCGCCCGTTACCTCATCTTACAGGTCTCTGAGCTACGCTATCAACGTACAAAATAAAGAATTAGGTAGTTTTGGTTTTTGGCTGCTATTTGTGGAATGAATGTACGATAAATATAAATAATATATTATTTCTTAATTTTTTTTAGACACAGGGATCCTTGATTCTATGAACACCATCAAATTCTTTCGAGGGCATGGAATTTGATCTGAGTGCGATAAAAATATATTAATCTCATATAGCGGATGAGGACGGTACGCGACAAACTGCAGATCTACTGAAACGCCACCAGCTTCTCAGAGCAATGTCAGAATTTCCCTTTAAACACAGTCTTACAGCTCAGTAACATAATAAATAGGAAAAATAACAAACCAACAAACAAAAAAGAAAACAATTGCTGTTACAATGCATTCGTCAATTCAGTTTAGGCACAAGGCAACTTCCACGTAGACGGTGGAGGGTGGCGACAGTCTCTGATTGTACAGCTGCGGCACACAGCTTGTGGACAGCGATATGTGCTGAGGGGCCTCTATGCTTGATTTTCTTTTCTCTGGTGGGCAGAAGGTTGCTTATCGATACGGGATGTCTGGGCACTTGCCAGTTTTCTTCATTCTCAGGATTGCTTAACGGTGGAATTTGCTTCGAGTGGTCTGTCTTTTCAAATCTGAGTCACAAACTGTGAGTCCTGTCCGCCCGTGGAAAGCAAGGTCACCGACTCTATCTAACACACGCCATCGGGATCCATTTGATCTGAAAGTGAAGAAAAGAAACACGGTGCTTAAAATTATTATTATTTCCTACTCATGTTTATCTGCACGTGTATATATAGTGTTTGGCAGACGCTTTTATCCAATACATTAATTCCAGTTATTGAAAGAATACAGTGCATTCAAAGTATACATTTTAGCAGCGTGTATCCCTGGGAATTGAACCCATGATCTTTATGTTGCGAGCACCATGTTCTGCTACACTCTGCATAAGGAGTTTATGCAAAATAATTTTACCTTTTAAATCTGTCTCAGGAATAGCAAAGAATGTCTTGCTGTTGATTGTATTATGTCTCTAACTGTAAGGAGACGGTCCTACTTAAGACTTACCTGGCCAGTGTTCAAAGATGGCCCATTGGGTTGGACGCGTCTGTGAGGCCTGGGTGCACAGCCGGGTGGGCTTGCTGGGGGTCTCCAGAAACCCCCGACACCTTCTCCTCCTCCCTTCTTTTAAGGCAGGCTGCTTTGGGGTTCAGATTCCTCTCTGCACACAGAAAATCATACATCATTTTCACAATTTTACATTTATAAAAATGCTTTCAAAATTGCATTAAATATTAATTATATCAATATATTAAAATAAAATACGTATCCTAAAAACTAAAAACAGGACAGTGCCTGACCTCTAACTTGCTGTTCCAGGCTGAGAATGACGGCGACGGCCTGATGCAGAATGAGAAGTTTGGTCTGGGGCTTCTCGCTCTTCAGGTGCAGCTGACACATGCGGCCCAGCTCTTTGAACGCCTCATTGATGTCTCGAACCCGCAGCCTCTCACGGGCATTGTTGGCCATCCTCCTCTCACGCTCGCGCTCCGCCTTCTGCTCGGGATTCAGGTCCTCGTCTTCATTGATACTGCTGTAGAGAAAATTCACAACCATGAGTGACAAAATGCTGGGAACAATGTGGCTTTGATGGACAGGAAGTGATGTCATCTGATATGAGCAGTAAAGGGAAGTAGTGCTGTGTTAAAACTTAATCACACAGGATAAAATGAGCATGTCTGAAAATAGAAAAGATTCATGGTGTTGGAGGGAAATGCAGAAAGCATGAAATTTGCTTTAAAGGTAATGCTTTTAAAGTGCCTTGCCTTGGTCGACTGCCTCCCTTTGTCCCCCTAATTTCCCTTTTATCACTCTCGTCGTCTGATTTGCCATCGTCAGAGGATTGGTTGTCATGCATTTCATCTTTGTCTTGGTTCTCCAGCTTGAGCTCCAGATGACGAGCAACCTGACCAGCCAGACTGCCAGCGAGAGCTGTCAAACACAAGAAGCACACTGATTGGCTAAGGGCTAGTTTCACGTTTTATGACTAACTTTATGGACTTTATAAAGTCATAAAACTGCTTATGAATCATAACTGCGAAAGCATACAGTGTGACGTTGTTAAACAGGACCAACAGGCATTAACAAGTGCTAAATGAACTGACAGTGGGACAAAAACAAAACAAAGATGAATAAATCTTTCCTACCTCTGAATGTTTCTGCCTGCTGGCTAAGCTCTGAGCTGGAGGTGGAACCAGCACTGGCCTGCAAGCCACCATGGTTGTTGTTCAGGCTGACGGTCTCTTCGCGGTGGACAGAGCCCTGTCAGAACAGATAACCATAAATACATGAGGCAGAGAACAGAGCAAAACATCAAGAGTCCCTCTGATCACAAAGCCATCTGATCAGTGCCGAGACAACAAAAGTGATTTACATTAAATCAGGGAAGAGACAGATCTTGGACTTCAAAGCTGAAAGATTCTCTGTGTTCCTACTGTTGAGTGTGACCTCCTCTCTGAAGAACTGAGTGGTATTCACACTACAAAGAATGACCTTCACGGCCTGAAATTCGCACTCAGAGACACACAGCACTTCAGCCCAGAGTTTCAATTCTATTTCACCAAAAAAATACTTATGTTTTTCTTTGGTTTCATTTTAAAAGCGTGAGTCTATATTTCAAGTGGCAGGTTGATTGCAACATAACATTGGTCGGGATGGACTGGATCTTTTCAGACAACAATACATTTTTGCAGAAGCTGAGCTCTTTATTTCTCTGTTTGGCAAAGCTACAAATGTTAGGTCACTTGAAAACAAAGTTAACACAGAACAACATGTTTCCACAACATGAAATATGGAATAATCAAATGGAGTCTAGAGAGTAACATGCAAGGATAAATCCTTCACATTAAGACCTGCTATGTGTATTTAAAGCTGCAATCTGTAACCTTTTTGGGTTAAAAACGAACAATCAGTTATTGAGCAAATACATAACAGATCAGTGTTCAAAATTTTGATTTATAATTTGAGCTGTCAGGTCCATTTTCCCAGAATATGTCAGTTTGGCTTTATTTGACTTAACATAGCAATGAAAAGTACTTAAAGTATGTCTAAGTTTATGTTTTAAACCGACATGGTGGTAGAGAGGCAAAAGTTACAAAATAGGTTAAATCATTCATGTTGACTTGAACGATTCTGCTGTTATTTTTAAATAGGCACTCATATTTGTCAGCATTCATAATTTCTATCAAAGGAAAATGACTTGTTATATATGGATACAGCAATAAACAATCTGCCCTTTAATGCAGAACATCAAAATGACAGCTTGACCAGCATTCGTCACTGGTGGCTTCCAAATGCATCTGGATTTGATCAAACTCTTGTCATATGATTAGTAAAGCAGTGGAGTGAAAACCACAGCAGCCCCCTCTTCTCTGCCACGCTGCCCATCTCCTCCTCCCACCCTTGCTACAGTGGGTGGGGCACTAGTTAGCCAGCGGTCTAGTTTCTTTTCTGAAACACCACAGGATTGGAAGTCATGGATAAGAAAGGGGAGGGGGAGAGCTGGTAAAAAAAGGGCAAAACCGGGGTGAGGGGGGTGAAGAAGAGGTCTTCCCCTCTTTTCTATTAGGAATGCGTTCCTAAGTCACTGTTGGCCTCTGTTAACCTCTCTACCGCCCAGCCTCGAACCCCCTTCCCCCACGCTCTAATCTCAGCCCCACTCTCAACAGGTGTCCAAACAACTCTTTGTCTGTGGCAGAAGAGGGGCGAAGGAGGGGGTGCCAACCAAAGAAGGCGGCCATTTTCCTGTCTGGGCTTGATTACCATACAGCTGAGGCGCTCAGACACACACGACTAAAGCGTCAGATTTCCAGAGTTGTTAAGAAAAAGGAGGGGGAAAAAAGAGAAAAGACAGACAGAAAAAGAATAAGGGCACACCAAAATAAAAGCATGCTGGCTGTGCTGAATCAGGACTTTGTATGAGTGTGTGTTCGGGCACAGCCTCTCCCACAGAGATGCGTTTGTGTGAGTATGAACACCGAGGCCACTGACAGCAGCGCACCAGCTCTCTCACAGAAAAAGGTCCTGAATACACTATCACAGCTCTGTCAGTCTGTTGCTTTCTGTTACTCGAATAAAACGCACCTCTGTTCATTATGACTAAAACATGAGACACGTCTAGGCCAAAAATCGTAAAACCCACTTTTGTCATTGTGTGACAAACCAGAGCTGATTGAATTCTTGTGTTTCATTCAAATTGGGGCAATAAATTATCATTGGCACATTGACGAGCTTCAGATATGGTGTGAGGAGAACAAAACCAGAGCTGTAAGAGTTTGTTTCATTTCCATTGAGGACATGAATTATTATTGGCACACAGAGTTGCATGGCTGCTGTGAAGAATGGATTCTACTAATAAGCTATTCTGTGTCAATCTGACAATGTTTTTTTCTTAATTGTACAGTTGTAGGATTTCAACTCTGACATGAATGCTGTCAATAAACAGATCAAAAAGGCTTTACAAACATTCCAGGCTTTTATTGGCAGTCTAAAATAATAAATGAGAACGCTGGGTTGGCCATCAAGATACTTAAGACCTACGTGGTCAACTGGCCAATGGATTTTGGAAGTAGAATAGCAATAACAATGGTCATGTTTGTGGTGAGGCAAAAATTTATTGTGGCCATTCTCAAAAGCATTTGAGTGTTGCTTTTGTCCTTGGCCAACGACAAAGACATCTGCATTATTTAATTTGAGAGCAAAGCAAATAAAGTAAAAAAAACCCCAATGTTTTTTTTAACTTCTGAATGAAGAAAAACAAATGGCCAAGATGATTTCATTTTATTGGGAAACTGCTGGGAAAACACCTCCCTCGGCTGTTCATTCACTTACAGCTGTGCGCTAATCTCTCTGTATCAGGGAATGAACACTGTGGGATGAGGAAAAGATACAGAGATCCTTAGTTTCAGTGATTCTCACACCAAACGGGTCCCCACAGCCCCAACGAGCGCTATGGTGCGGAAATGTCTTCCAGACCGGCACTGATCTACTAGATTCTGCTGTGAATGCTTTTCCCATTCAGTCTGAGGAACGCAGCTCGCGTAGGGAGAATGAACTTCGGTCCAGCCATTACGCTTGTGGAAAGTATGTGGGTTTAAGTTAAACTGCTCTCAGTGGAAAATAGTTGAGTTTCAGCACATGGCCAGGCCTTCATTTTAAACAGGTGGCTTAACTCTGTTTATGAGCCTATTTGGAGAAGCACAATGAGAAAACACATGCTTCCCTCGTTCTCATGCCTTTAATAACTGTAAGGGACTTTGAACTCCAAAGAAATCAGAAATTCAGAGGTCACTGAAACAAATAAGCTAAAGTTTCCTCATAAGGGGAGAGTTTTATTACCATCTGTGATGTTCGGCTGGTGACCAGTCCGGAATTGGGGAAATTGGTGCCGATGGCTGACACTGGCCCGTTGTGTGCTTGACCCAGCAGGCTGTGGATGTCACCTGACAGGGCGGCAGTGGAACCCACGGCGTGGTTCCGTAGGACGTGGATGGCATCATCCAGCCTGTCCAACCTGTCCTCCATTCGAGACTGGATTGAGCAGCAGTTGAGAGAAAAGTGAGGCAGAGGGAGGCAGGAAAGAGAAGAGAGAGAGAGAACAACATAAGCTTCACAGAAAAACAATTATCAACAGAGATTTAAATACCATGGATCTTGACATGGAATCACAAAATGACATGCATCGTAAAGCAAAGGCACATTAGAAAAACGAAGCATATGGAAATGCAAGATAATAATAATAAAAGTGAAAGACTAAATCATTTAAACAACATCTGGTGGAATAAACAAAGGAAATCAATGACTAATTAACTGCAATATGGTGATTGTAATGATTTTGAAGTTTTGCACTCATCAAAGATGATCGATAAAAGATGAAATGGCAAAACAACAAAGCACAAAACGGAAAAGTGTGGCCGACTAACAAAAAGACAGGAAACTCTGTAATTATACAGAATCAAAAGAAAGCCCATGACTTAAAAGAAGAGGAGAACAGGAAGTGACTGTCTGAAGAGCGGGAATACCTCGCAGACATCCTTTAAGAAGGACATGGCATCCTGTAGATGCTCATGAAGCTGCTGGTGCACACGGTTTTTCTACAGTTAGACAGGAAGAGGAGAGCAGTGAGACACGTAAATACTGAGACCAGACAGAAAGACAGGCAAGAGAGATGAAAGCAGGGTTTGAGTGACATATCACCAGGACGATACAAATGACGACACACTTCATCTGCTAAGGAACTGAAGAACTGTACAATTTAAACTGTATTAGTTTGATAACACTAGATTTACTGGTTTGATAACATTAGATTAAACTGTATTCACTTTTGTGTAATGCACACTGTGCCAACAGGGCAGATACAATGTGTAGTAATGTATATCTTTTACATGTGTGAACCAACAGAACACATTTCTTTTAATGGTGGACAACACCAAATCATACATTATTGTCCACATCATACTAAAAAAGCAAGAAAATTCAGGCAATTTTTTTCTATAAAAATGCAAGAGAGAAACACAGATCCACTCACAGCTGGCGTACAAAGCATGAGTGTAAATATTTATCTACACACCCCACAGTGTGAATGTATGATGTGGGAAGGGGTGTGTGTGCGTATGTGTGTGTGTGTGTGAGTAAACTGATCTCCTGTTGTGGCTCAGCTACCAGTCAGTCCTGGAATCTCGTGGCAGCGGTTGAACGCCGCAGCTGCCAGCACCCCACCCCCATCAGACACCCTAACCAATCCCCAACCACCCCATCCAACCAGCCTGACCAATCTCCATCCACCCCGGATGAAAAAGGACAGATGGCAGGAGACACACCCCAAGGGACGGGTATTGTTCGGTCCCCTTCCCCGCCCTGCTTCTGACATTTGTCAGCCAAGAATGTCCGTGTTAAGCTACCCCTGCCCTCCAGGAGCCATCTACCAAAACACTGCCCATTAAAAGTGCTCAGGATCTGGGGAGGAGAGTTCTTACCAAAGAGTGGAGGGAGTTCTCGTAGTTTGGGGAGGAAGGGGCCTGTCCGGTAGCGCGGGGCCACTGAGTTGTACCTGTGGAGAAAGAGAGAAACAGAGGGCGGGGGGGTATTTTAGACACCTGAGACATGAAGCTTCATGACAACAGAAGACGACAGATGCTGAATGACTAAATACAGACAATAAAAACAGACATCAGTGTTTTCTGCACTTCTGTATTGTGGTGCTATGTGCTTCTTGTAATGTATTTGCTAGCTGCATGCAAACAAACATATATACATGACACATCCATACATATGCAGTTAAAAGGCAGTTTTTTTTGCATGGAACACATTTTTCCATACAATAAAAGAAGATGGGGACCAGGGAAATTCTGCTTGATAACTCCATCTGTGCTCCATGGTAGAAATAAAACCATGGGATATAAACCACATAAGGGTGGGTAAGTAATTTCTGGGTAATCTTTCTCTTTACAGATAATATATTCACAATAAAACTTTGCTTTAATAAATGCTATTTTACCTAAAACAAAGCATTACAATATCTCAGCATTGCTTTGTTTAGCATGTGGTTGGGAAATAAGCTAATGGTCCAGCACGTGATTCAGCTCAAACTAGATCAAAACTAATTTCCTATCCAGTCTGATTCCAGCTATTTCTAACGTGGGCTGTTTTCTTCTAGGTCTCCAGACACATCATTTCCTATGACTGAACCGTATCCTGCAATGTGAGAAGGTTGCGTGGATGACCCTTACATGCATGCATCCACAAACTAGCATTGAGGGACATCATCTACTTCCTCTCATTAATGAAGTCATGCTTGGAGAACAATGCAGGGCTCTGATAGGAGCCCCGAGTGTCTTTCCCTGCCTGATTCTCAATGGAGGAGCCTGAGTGTTTCAGACGTGACAGGATAAGACCAAACCTCTCACTCAGATCTCAACCTACACAAACTACTGGATGGGGACCGATCTCATGTCACATGGTTTGAGTGTAAGGTCACCACCGAACCACTGTGTTTTGTTCCATTACTCAAGGAGCAGTTAAAGACAAGTTTGGATTGGCCAGATTCTCGAACCTACAGAAGAATAGTTTTTTTCAAGAATCAGTCCATTGCTGGAGTATTCAGTGAATGTGCTTTTGTTCCCTGGCAGTGTGTGAGGCTGGAAGGGACTATAATAAGGATGTAAATGACTCTCGGTCGAAACACGCTGATTCTGACTGGCCATAAATCAGCACTGTTCTAAAAGAATGCACATCTGCTAATCACAAATCAAAAATGGTGGAGGAGGGGCATTACTTTAGATTCCTTCATTCCAAACTAAGCCTCCCTCTCGCTAACTTGCAAACAATCCAAGGAGACAGGGGCGATGATCATTAAATAACCCGGTCAAGTAGCTTTAATGCACCTAAATGAAGGCTTTTGGTTTTTTAGAGACCTGCGTTCTGTGTCCACTTGAGACCAAATGGTCTCAACTCCAGGCACTGTTTACATCAGAGATTTCCCATTTTGCCTGTTGTCATAACCATTGTGATGGACATTGTAGTCAGAGTATTTCTTTATGAATCAGGATGTTTCATTCAGAAGAGGAATATACTAACAGTAAGCAAAAGCAAAGTTAATTTCACCTTTTACAGATTTTCCAACCACTCATTGTCCCCAGTCTAAGCAGCCCTCATTTGAAGGAATTTGCTTCTTAAAAAAGATGAAAACCTTTGAAACTTTCATTAACAGTCTATTAAAAATTACTTTGGGGCAGGAAACGAGAGCTCTCCCTCCCTTTCCCTGGGTGAAGAGAGTGTAGTGTTTATTGAGGCCTCCTTACCAATGGCTTGACAAATGAGCGTGGTTTGTGTGGGAGTCTGCACATGGTTCTGAGCTCTGATTGGCTGGTATGGGCAGCAGAGGCCCAGCTATGAATGGGTCTAATGGTTGAGTTTAATAACTAGCCCGAGGAACAGATTGATGTGTTTCAGCCTAATCATAACAACTTTAAACTATGTGCTGCGACGTCTAAGAACAGCCTAATCAAAAAGCTTCATAATATAAAAGAGCCCAGATACCTAAGGAGGCTTTGACTGCCTGTATGGGAAAGTAAATCAACTTAGTAATATGATAAAATTGCAAAGAAAATACAGTAAGTGTGCCAAATGTGACTAAATACTAGTGAGAGGCCAATAAATCATTTAGGCCAATTAAACAGGCGATCCTGATAAACACAAAACGGCCAAATATTGACTGATTAAGGCTGATGATAACTGCACCCTATTTGCTATCATTATTAAAATAAATCAGCATAATATATTATTTACACGCTGCTTTCTACGTATCTGCACTGGCCTCCGTTAAAAAAAAACAACCAACAATAAAAGTAAAAATAATGCAAAGTTGAGATATGGGGCATTGCCTCAGAAAACAAGCTGTGGTATATTGCAGGACAGGAAGTGACATCATGAGGTACAGGCTGCTATAGGAAGAGAAAGGCTCTCTCTGAGCTGAGTCACGCTCTCCCTCCATCCTCTCAGTCAGTCAGGCTAATAAATGAGGATCTTTGCAGGCTGGTCTGTCATGGGCAACAGCTGTGTGAGGAACAGGGCAACAGCTGAAGCTGAGGAGCACGACAGACACAGACACAGCTGTCACCAGTATATCGCTGAACACACACACACACACACACACACACACACTGCCCGCTCACTGAAACAACATTCCACTACCAACACAAACTTTCTCTCCCTGAGCTTTAAAATATTTCCTCATTTAAAATGACTGCGCTACATTAGTCTTGTCAAGCGCTGATAAAATCTTCACAGTGGTTGTCTATCTCCCCCTAACCAGGGCACAGCTCCCGGACACTGCCTTCCATCTCTAGAACTGAGGAACTACTGTGTGTTTACTCATTAACTTGAGGAGGAAAAGGGCTCTGTGTTTTTGCAGTCACTAAATCAGTGTGACATGGGTGTCTGTGGCCTTAAAAAGTATTTGAATGTTTGATGAAGTTAATGTGAGGAACTACACCTCAGTTTACATTGTCTTACGCATTTACTAAAATTACATCAGGACCAGCCGAGGAAAGTGAAGTTAAAGCCGCAATCTCTAACTTTCACCTCTCTACTGCAATCTCTGTTTGAAACATAAAATTGCAGGTTACTTTATGCACTTTTCATTACACGTTAAAGTCAGGTTGACATTTCCCAGGGAATCAGACCTGACAGCTCAAATTTTACATCATTATTATAAACTTACTGTTGCGAATCTGTTTAAGGTATGGAGACTGTCCTAAATAAAGATCTAGTATTTGTCACTTTGATATTTCATGCAATGACATACATTTTTAAAGTTAAAGTGTCTAATCAGTTCTTGGGGTCACTGTGTGATTGTGTATCTGATAATGTATGTGGGTCAGAGAGGCAGACTGGTGCTCTACCTGGTCTTCCCGTGGGGCCGCTGGCTGTCACCACTGTCCCTGCTGAGGCAGTGCCTGCCTGGGCCGTCAGAGGAGACGGAGAGCCAACTGGAGTGGAAGGGTTGGAGGGAAAACTACTGCTGGTGTGGTCAGGAGAATAAATCTGTAAACAAGAGACAAAATCAGTCTGGTGAGTTTAGCTTGCCCAACCATTAAACCCGTAACCTTTTGTTTCACTTTCTAGCTTTACAACACAGTTAGCATCCCTCAGTCTGTGCTAAGCCGAAACAGGCTCGTCAATTCTGCTGATTTTACAAGCAGAGGAGCAGTAAAAAATGCTCACAGCATACATATGGGCTTTTTACAGCCTATGCCACCCTTTATAATGTCTGCAGAAAAACACAAACGACCCCTCCTGCACACAGAATGCTGTGACACCTGCAGTCCAGTAAACGCTCTCTGTTTTTTTGACACATCTGTGGTTGTTATCAAGTCAAGGTGCACACACCCACTGCAAGAAACCATGCGAGCACAAAACATCAGAACCCCACGATCATAAGAGACGGGGGGGCAAAACAAATAGTGCCAGTATTACTCTCTGATGCATTCAGATCAAACATGAGCATATGACCAAAATCTCAAACATCTATTTTTTGATACACTTTTGTTTTACAGTATCTATCATATAGCTCAAACCAAATCACCCTTAAATTTTGTTTACGTGGTTTTATCATGCTCCAATAAATGTCACTTCCATTACATAGAACAGAGAAAACCAGCTGGGTGATGCAGAGGAGAGATAGAGAAAGAAAGAGGGAGAGAGAGACAGAGAGGACATGGTCATTAATCTTTCTTTTTGGAGCTCATTAGAGTGAATGAGTCTGGCCTGTGGCTGTGTGGATGGGCGTCTCGGGCTCATCTTCAGTTATGGATGAGAGGTAATAAAGTCTCTCGCTGGCTGCCCAATAAACAGCAGCCGAGATGGGCACAGACCTGCCTAACAGATGCCATGTAGAAGAACAGTGCCACACTATCAATAGAGGTCTTCCACCTCATTATTGTTGTTTGCACGGATGTTATAGTTCTGAAAATTTCCATAGGTTTTGTCTTTGTTTTACTTTAGGTGGTTCATTTTGATAGAACACACTCGCAGAAAAAAATACAAAAAAAAACAAAACCATACGCAATATCTTAAAGACAAGATTTTTTTTGTTAAGCCAAATGTTGGATGAAAGCAAACATCCAAGCCATGTGTTCACTATATTTTGCTAAAATGGTTTTTGGTCTTATAATGGAAACCATGAAAGCAACTATGAAACATTCAGGTTTTGATTCCAATTATCCAGCAGGATTTGAGAATAAACGGCTCTAAAGTTGTGGGACATCCTTTGCAGCGGATCATCAAGTCCATTTGACTTAAAAACACATCAAAATGTGGATGCTATCGTTATTAATCTTCTTATTAAACCCTGAATGCCACACTTTTGTGTTTCAATCAACTCTGCAAATCCTGCCTGGGGCTTTAGAGAGAGCGAGCGAAAGAGAGAGAGAGGCAAGTGAGGGTGTACAAGTGAGGGATACAAAGACAAAAGCCAGAGTGACACTGAAGATTTAAGTTTGGAAATGTAGGTTTGTTGAAGATTTTACCTATATGATTAATAAATAACACTAAGTCATCATGCAGCTACCGTCTCCTGTGTCCTCCAGCTCCAGGGCCTCTGATGACTGACTTCTGACCTAATGAATCGTGGCTGTCCATTCGGAGCGTCCCGGCCTGCTTCTGCTGTATATCTAGTGTAACACCACTCATTTTACAAACAACAAACGGATCTCCACCTCCTCATCAGTCACACTGCTCTGTGCCAGCGGGGGCCCAATGAGCACAAACCACCCAAAAGGAACCTGAACAAAAGCGCCACAATGGGCAGCCCGCGGAGCCGAGACGCAGCAGTTAGAACGTTTTTCCCTCCCCTCGTTTCATTCTCTCTCCCGTCCTGCCACCCCAGCCCAACCGTGTCCGTTTCACTGCGGCTTTATCATGCTAATAGAATTGAGTCTGCAAATACAAAAAGACTTAATTTGTGATTATCTTTCTGCGACACTGTCTTGTGTGTGTGTGTGCGCCCGAGTGTGCACTTGTGGCCTCACCCAGTCTCTTATTACTTTTTTTTTTTGTTCGTTACCCCTATCAAATAGGAATGAATGAGGTGTCTAATTTCTCAGAAGAAGAGAGAGCTATAGCCGCCCTAACATCAAAAACTGCAAAAAGCTCTAGAAAAAGCAGCAACCTTGTCCTTGGAATCAGAGGTGATTCCACGGCCCTTTTGTCTGAGTGCTGAATCAGTCCAGATGTGTTCCTACTTTAAAAATGTCTTGTTGCGACTTACTGTAGGATAAGCAAGTCTGCAAGATTTTTCGAAGCTAAATAAGTTTTTAAGTTTAAGCTCGGCAAGTTTTAGAGGTTATTGTAAGCTCCGGTTTCAGGACACATTATGAACGAGCATGAACGCCAGTGCTCATTATCCCAACCAACAAATAATCCACAAGCTTTTATGTACAGCTCCTTTTCTTGTATACTGCGAGATTAAGAGCACAATTATCCGGGCTTATATCCAGAAACATCCACAAACAGATCGTCTGACCTTCCTCAATCTCTTAACCTTCTGCACTGCTACTAATACTCAGCCTAAGAGCACAAGTATGCCATTATGTCGGGTAATCTAGCTTATGTCTACAACAAATCAACACGGAGATCCTAAAAGAAGGACTACGACAATGTAGATCACTCACTAGTTCAAATAATATTGCAACAACATAAGGAATGTATATGGATGGAAGTGAATTCATCCACTTCTGGTTGAAGATCTCACCGAAGCCAGGGCTTTTCCCAGAGCGTCTCCAGTCTGTGAGCTTCCAGTTGCGTTCCCTCGATTGGCAACAGCTACAGAAAGACCACACAGAGACACAACATTCATATCGCAACAGTGCTCACAAAGACATATTGTGTTAATAAACTGTAACATACATTTTTTTTTTAATGGCCTTGGTTGTGTGACCCGACCGAAGAAAGCACTAGATCAAAGAAATAGCCTTGAATATTAAAACTATGAAGTATTTACAAAAAGACTTAATATTAAAAAGAAAACCTTAAGTGATGTTTCAGTCGCTGAATGCATAACGAAATAACTTTTTGTAACAATGAAGTGTGTAATAATTTCGAGGTTAATTTGTATTCTGCTATTCCATCGTATTATGCAGAGAAAACTATGGCTTAGCTCAGATGAAGCAGGATAAATTTGATTTCTTGGTGCATCCAACAACAGCAAACAGCAATGTACAATTTTGCAATGTGACCAAAGCCTATAAGCCTTTTTTGTAACTCTATTTGGTAGAAATTACACACTTAAGTTTTAAAGATGTGTGAGACAGCCCCAAGAATACAGAATGCCTAATAAATCCTGAGGAGCGCTTTAAATGTGTCATGAGCAGAGCCGCGTACCCATGACTCCCTCTGCGGTGTTGACAGGAGGGGTGTGAGAAGCGCTGACGAAGGGCGAGGTGCTGGCGCTACTGCGGTGGAAGCTGGACATGGGCGGCAGGCTAGCATTGATGTCTGTGGGCGACACGGAGTGTGGTGGGTAGTTCTGTGACAAGGGACATAGAGAATATAAACATGGGTTACAAAATTCTAACAAAAGTTAGAAAATATTGAAACTAAATAAAGGGACTTGAAAAAATTTGTTGGTAAGTAACTCAACTAGTTTATAGTTTAAGACAAATTATACCTAATTTATACTGTAAGGCAGTTTGTAAGCCTGGTTTTGGGCAGACAGCTACATGAACTAAACTGGGTGTGTCAGATAACAGACTGCAGTTCCAGTAACCAACAACTGCTGCTATAAGGTTATATTACAAAGCTATTGAAAAATGGTGCTCTGAAGGTTACTGTGAGTTTACACATAATCATGCAGAAAATGACAGCTGCACTTGGCTGATCCCACAAAAAAGAGATGCAGTATGTTCTCACCAGGCGGTCGTGTGCGTGCAGGTTGCTGTAGTTTCCAGACTGTGGCATGTGAGATGCAGATCCTCCCAGCATTCCGCCATAACCTGGCTGGCTGATCCCATTGGACGCATTCCACGGGTCAGAGGAACTGTGAGTCCCATCTGATTAGAAAACAAGGAAGTATATTTAAACATGGGAAAACACGGTTTTCTGGCTTTAGAACAAATTACTTTACAAACTTTGGTGGGGAAAGTTTTAAACTGTGAGCTGGACCAAGGTGGCATTTACGTAATCAATAATGCTGATAAACCAGGAACAACACAAACATACAGTTTGATATGTGAGCTGAAGTCTGAACCCCCCACACTCATCGTTTTGGATAATGAGAATGTCAAGCAGACCAACCGCCCTTTAAATCTGCTTTTAACATTGAAGACTGAGCCCAGCTGAGATAACAGTCAGCCAGGTGCAGTCCACTTATTTCTGCCTCAACATTTAAAGAAAAGAAATTTGTATAACTTAAAAAAACTTGATAAAACAGTCAACTTCACAAATTACCTAGTCGGTTCGTGACCAACAAATTCATAAATAACTCAACTAGTTTATCCTTTAAGACAAATTATGTCTAATTTATATTGTAAGGCAGAGGTTTTTGGGCCTGGTTTTTGGCACTTTACATCTGGCCAGGCACAGTTCACTTGCTTCCGCCTCAACATTTAAAGGAAAAATTCTTTTTAGACTGAAATATGAGGCTTGAAACGGCTGTATAACTTTTAACAATCCTGAATGGCAAAGCTGGACTCCGCCTGGTTGGTTTACTATATACATCTGTGAAGTCTGTAGCATGAAGTCGGCAGTGACTGAAGTGTAGGAGAAGGTTCCAGATTAAAAAAACAAACCACAAATGTTTACAAGGTTCAGTTTGGTTCCAGGAACTGTCTTTTGAGTTTGACATTGTTTATACAACTGAATTGAACTGAATGGAGATTCTAAAACAAGATTCAGAATGTCACAGAATCATAAACTTAGTCTCTATTATATATAGCGAACATCTTTAAAGTTCCAGAAACTAAAAGAAATGTTAGTTCTTAGAGGGAATATTTCAGTCATATGCCACAAACATTCTCTAGCAAGTGCATAAACACAAATAACATAAAATAACATCAAAAGAAAGCTGTAATGACTGACCGAAGAAAGTAGTTGCAAACATACTGCTGGGAGGTTTGGGGGACGGGTAGGATGGAGATTCTCGGTTGAAGTCTTCCGAGTTGGGAGATGGTGCATACACCTGAAGAAAAAGAAAAAAACCTTATTAGAAAATAGGCCTCTTCACACTTGAAAGTGTTAACCCAGGGTCATTCTTAACCCTGGTAAATAATCCAGGGTTATCTTGTTTGGTGATGAATATTTAATAAGGTAGTGACTGAGGCAATTTATGATTGGCTATCTGTTGCTATACAACAGACCCCTTCAACACCACATCGTTTCACACTGGCTGTAAATCTTGGATACTCTGCTCCAAAACAGGCTTTCATAATCCAGAGTTAAAAGCTAACACCTTTTAAAAGTCCAAGTGTGATGCAGAAGACTAAAAGTGAAGTAACACAGGTTGTTGTTTTTCTACAAACTACAAACGAGAGTGACTGTCATATGGACACGCTCACATTGTTAAGCAAATCCTCATGTACTGAAGTATGAAAACTCCTGGCTTAATTCACACATGCCATGAAATGTGACTGCATAATAAAACAAACAATGCAACCCAACGCATATGGGCAATTTACAAATTCTTTGATGTAACAGATGGCTAATTTGGAAGTCTTATAAGAAATAGGAGAGGATTATCTGCAGTGTTGTGCGCTTCAATGCTTAATTGGAATATAATGACGTTGACATGCGCGGCTGCGGAGCGAATGCATCAAAACAAACGGATTAATATGCAAGTGCGTCAGTGTGTTTGCTTATGTGTGTGTATTTTAGGAACTGCGGGGTGAGATGGGGTCGGGCCAGCAGAGCAGTGGTTACAGCTGCAGAAGTGCCCATTCCAGTAGAGGAGGATCAAAGACATGGGGCTACAGGCCAGCAATGTGGCTCTCTTAGTTCATCTGCACCAGATGGGACAAAACCAAAACCACCTCCCAGAGCGAGCGAGCGAGAGTAACAGAAAGAGAGAAAGAGGTAAAGATGTTAGAAGAGGATGTCCCTCAAATGTTTGTCATTAAAACAGACAGATGTAACGCACTCCAGCTGCCACCTCAGTGTCCTCTCTTCACCTGGCACATAAGTTCCCTGTGAGGACCTTCGTCACGTTTGTAAGAACTAATCACTGTAACATAGAGCAGATGCTCAGCTCAATGTGCTTCTAATTACTTTGGGTTAAACAAGATCACCCAACATCACACTGGCCTTTCCTGTCCAAATAAAGTCCCACTAAATGCTATCATGTTAATGCTCTGTTTGAAAGAAAACAAGACAATGTAATCCCTCAAGAAATGTTACCGGTACACTGTTCCACATCATTATTTCTGTGAAGAAAAATACATTCATATATAACTCACACCTACAAAAGCCTTCCTGTAGCTCAACTGGTAGAGCGTTGCGTTAGCAACGCAAAGGTTGTGGGTTCGATCCCAGGGAATGCAAGTACTGATATAAAAAAAAAATGTATACATTGAATTCACTGTAAGTCGCTTTGGATAAAAGCGTCTGCCAAATGAATAAATGTAAATGTTAATTAATAATACTAATGATCAAATAATATTAATAATCACATCATCATTTAAAATTATTATTTATAATAATAATAACAATAACAATTATTATTATTATTAAATGCAGAAGACAAGTTTAACTAGAGGGACAATTTTCACTGTAGTGGAATACTGAAAAAAGAATAAACCGGGAAATTGTGATTAACAAGCAATTGTGAATTAACAAGCAACAGATTGGTTATCATTATATCAATTATAATTAATTAATATAATTATAAAGATTACATTTTTATTATCACATTGATTTATCTTTATACCCCACCTGTCAATTTCCCTTGATCTACAATATCTCAGATCAGCTGCATCTCACACACTAAAACACCCGCAGCAGTCGCTACAGACTCCGCTCTCTACTCAACATCTAAAGCCCTTTCGGTCCAAACCAGCTGTGTGTGGACGGCACCTTGCTGAGGCGGCAGTACAGGTCCATGTGATTGGCAGTGAATGTGTTTGTAATCTGCGGCTCCCGTGGGTGTGCATGCGCGCACATGTGACCCCGGCGCTGGAAGTCCCCTGGTGATCTCAGGTTAGGGCGGCGTGGGAGAGGGGCCTTTGTCTCCACCTCACGGCTCAATGGGCAGCATATGGCAGCGGATAATGCTAATTGTCCGCTTTAACCCGAGCTAACCAGTCGACCCGTTAATAAACCTTCCTAAACACCCGCGCCCCTCTTCACCACCAGGACAGAGAAGAAAAGAAAGATCAAGAAAGAGAGAGAGACAGTGGGGAAAGAGGGAGAGCAAAGGAAACGCTTCCTTTGACCAGGGCTTTAATTAGGAAGCTGTCAGTTACCCAGAAGTCTCTGGTCCAAACACCCACGTTTAAAAGATTTCTCCCCTCATTGTTCTTTGTCAATATTCAACAAAGAAATAAACAGAGAGAGGAAATTAGTTAATAGAGGTGTATTACTGTCTGCAAAACAAACAACACACAGTTCATCTTGAACTCATATTTAAAAAAAGGTTGTTTGTAGTCGTAAGCAAAAAAGCAATTCTAATAATTTTTTTCCAAGTCCTGTGTGAGTAAATGGTGACGAAGACTCATGCTGATGAGTGAAATGAGTTTTTCTCATCTGCCTGCATGTCACACACCTTCCTTTGATCTAAAAACCACATCCATCACAACACAGAGGAAAAAGCACTGAACTGTCAACATATGGATAAGCCAACAGACAACTGTGATAGAGGCAGGGAATAGAGAGAGACTGAGAGAGAGAGAGACAGAGAGATCGAGCAATGGAATAAATGACTATGGAAGGAGAGAAAAAAGGCCAAACAACAGAGTAACCCACAAGGAGGAGCTCAGAGCTGAGGGACGGCGAGTGACAAGGAAATATCCTGCCTCTGCATGTCACTTGTTTTGAGTCGGATCGTGGCCCGAGGGCCTTCCTTTTCAACTCCCATCTTACACAGTTATGAAGGCGAAAAGGCGCGTTATACTCACACAATGAGCCCCTATTGAACACAGCGGCTCTGTCCTGAAGGGACACGTTTCGAGTTTTGAAGCCAAGTCTGCTTACAAAGTGAGAACGGTGAAACTTTGAAACTTAAAAGCATTTTGTTCCTTTCAGATACAGGTGAAAAGACTCTCAAGAGCAGAAGAACAACACAAGCGTCGGCTTTGAACGACTACAGACGAACGCGCTGACGCATTATGCAAAGTTTCTGCCTGAACAAAACCATCAAAAAGGCCCCAGTATGTTTGCATGCGTGTGTCTCTGTGCACTTGATAATGAACATCAAGCACTATTTTTTTAGCTCGGTTTCTTTAGAGCCAAGTTAAAAATCTTAATTTTTACAAACGAAAGTGGAGGCAGGAAACGGCAACACCTTATACAAACACATCTCCACTTCCTAAAGCCTTTCAAATATTAGAATTAAATGCAGAACAGCGCAGAGGAAATAAAATACTTCACACATCATAAACTCGAGCCAATCAAAGCAGGGGAGGGCGCTTGCTCTCCAGGGCCCGGCCATAAAACTATTGGTACCAGCTTGACATTCAAACAAATCAATTTGACTTTTATCTTTGTTGATGCTCACGGCATCTGACATTTAATAAATAAATAAAATCTGTGCCAGGTTATAAATAAAACAACAACACAAGGAAGGGTTTATGGGGTATTTACCCACTGCTTTGGATCATAAAGCTCAACTCTGACCCGAGTTAGCCACATGCTCCTCATTTTCTCTTTCCTCCCAGACCGGCATTACAAGGCTGGAAATACTTAATATAAAAAGATCAAAGTGAGCTTTGTGGTGCAGGAACAAAGAGATCCGTCATAATGGCCTATGAGGAAAGCCAACTCTGGATTCTGTCGGATGACCTCAAAAAAAAAAAAAAAGTGAAAACACAAGCTAGAGTCTTATGTTTGTTCCTGGAAAGAGAGCGAGATTTGAAATGTTGAAAGTAGAACTGCTAAATGCTACGATTACTGCCACTCTTGTTAAAAGCAACATTAACAATGTGAATAATAGATAAATGTAATAAGCAAGCAATCTATAAGAGGAAACGACTCATTCTCAAATTCAGCAAACAGATGGAGAATTCTCTAGAGCACCGCATGGAAAGAGAGAGAGATAAAAAAAGAAAGAGACGGAAAGAGGGAAAGAGAGGGAGGGGGGGCATCAGGGAAATCTACTGGAAACTTTTTCCTCTCTAGTTGTAATATAACTAATTACACATACTTTTAATATAATACTGATATTTAGAATAATTAAACACTAGAAATCCCAGAGGAAGGCTGTCATATTTAGCTAATTTCTGGGGAATTTTGTCTCTGAACAACAGACATGTTTACTTGCCTATAAATGAGGACATACCACCAGGTTATGTTGCTTTACAGAATAGCTAATAATAAAGTACTACTACTGTTGTTGTTACATTTTTAGAATTTAAAATGACATTAAAAATATTTTTTTTTAGCAAAACATAAAACATTTTTGGTCCCCTATGTACAGCTTAATAGGCCCCCACAACACAAAACACAGACTCTCTCCACAAAAACAGGTCACCACCTCATCTTTCTCGTAAATCTGTACCACCGATCTAATCAACAAACACCTGACAAAGGTTCAGCCCACACGCACACGAGCGTTCGCACAGACAGCTGCACACGGACGGGCAAACAGGCACGAGAGACGCACAGAAATCAAAGGGCCCGTGGTGGAGAGGTTTAGGAGCCCCATTAGGATTCCTGTAGAGAGAAGAATGCCTGGCTGATTAAAAACAGATGGAGGACCAGCGATGCTGCTGCACTGAGCTCAATCTGCAAACAGGAAAGTCAGACCTCAACAGACAGACCCTCTTCCTTAATCATTCCCAGACTCCCACTTGTTATTATTGTGAGCCTGTCTCAGCGCTCAGTGAAGCAGCCGCGCAGAACCCGCGCCGAGTCCCGAGCACAGCCAGCATCAGTCAACACAGCTACAGATGACACCAAAAACATGCAGAAAAAGTCTAGTTATACTAAAACCAGAGCTGCGCGTTTATCAGGAAAATAGTGACAGACCGGCTGTCACTTTCCTTCTTACAATCAGAGTCATTTTTTTTTTTACACGTTTAGCTAATAAATTATTTGTGCAATGTAAAAAAAAAAACTTTTTAAACTTTCTACAGCAGTTATAATCTGGATACAGGAAATCAAGTTGTACTTTCTCAAGTGCAAATGTTGACCTATCTTAGACTGAGGTAATGGAAACAGCAGTCATACACACACACATACACACACACAACGCTAGGACATCCTCAACTCAACAGTTTCAGTATGCTGAACAGTCACGGTTCATCACTCCATTAAATCTAACAGCCCCCAAAGTGCATGAAAAACATGTTTACTTACACTTCCACCAGACAGAATAAAGCACTCACCGATTTTCCATTGTAGTAATACATGCTGCCCATTCCAGGCACAGGATAAGCGCAATACATGATAAAAGCCTCAACACTGGAAAAGACGAGGAGTCTGAGAGAGTGGAACCCTTTCCCTACACATACATCCACCACGCTGCACAAGGGACTAATTCCTTCAGTCCTGGCACCCTACACATGGATCTACTCACAGACAACTTATGCAAAGCAGGACTGTACCAACTCAACCGGTAGTGAGGGGGTGGCTTATGGAAGGAGGAGGAAGAGGAGGGGAGGGACCAATACCCAATAGTTGTGCTTCCCTAAAGCCTCACAAGTATTGAATAAAAGGCGAGGGAGGGGGGAAATAGACAGAGGGAGGGGTGGAAAACAAATAAGTGGATTGACTTTAAAAAAAGAAAGTAAATTAGAATTGTTAATTTTGTTGTGAGAAAAGGGGCCCGATCAAAACAATGAAGCAACAAGCATGTTGATTTACATGTTCACTGGTGTCTGTATGAAAGCTAAACATAGGCTTAATAAAATGCTACTTTCACAATAATTGTTTGTACAAACATGACATAATTGTAACAAACATAATAGTACAAACATAATTGTTTATACTCTTATCTGTGGATTTTACATATAAAGGGTGCCATACAAATAAAATAATTACTATAAAATTATTAATAAACTGTCTATATCACTTTCCACACACACACAAACACAATATTCCAAATCCTGAGCTGATTAATATTACAATTTTCCTTATTATTTAGCTTTTACTGAACGTATCACTTCACACTTATTAATTAAAACACAATAATTCCACACAAAATGACAACACACAATGAGAACCACTATTAGTCCTGAAATTGTTAGAATTGTCTAAATTACAAGCGTTACTCTTGTGTCACAAGTGTTGCGACCTGTGGCTGCTGTTTTAACAGTCCCCCACGGTGGCGTGACAGCAAACACAGAGAGCTGTTGAACATATCCAACAGCTGCAGAGGGGGTCGAACCTGACGTCAAGCACAGAAAGCAATGACGCTCCACTTCCTCACACGTCTCCAACTCTCTCTCGTCCCCGCTCCCCTTCCTGGGCCTCCTGCCTACAGACCGAAGGGAGCAGTGGGGTGTTGGGGGGGTGGACGGAAGAGAAAATGAAGGGGGTGGAAGAGAGGAAAAAGCAAAAGGCTGGACACAGTTATTGAGAATGAATGGATAGCTGTGCTCAAACAGACAGGGACGGAGCGGCAGAGGTTGTCCACGTGCTGGGAACACGCTGACCTGTAGCGCTGTCGGTCTCTTTAAAGCTCTACAGCCTGCTCCTCTCTGAGGTCTTTTATGTCTGTCACTGCAGGCTTCCCAGTCCAAACACAGTCCCCCTCCTCGGCCCATTCACAACATTATTGTTATGGAAAGATGAAAGCTTTCCTAGAAAACGATACTTTATTATGCTTTTTCCTCTAATTCTATTATTATTTATTCTCTTTTGTTCTCGCAGCGAGACTCTTTCAAATGTGTCCAAGGTGGTTGAGATGGACAGGCTGGTACCACTTTAAACCTGGAGCCGTTTCAAGTCGATGCTTTAAGAGAGGCGGCCGTGCTACAGGAACGTTTGAAGACTTCATAAAACAAATCCAGATAAAGAATGCACGCTGGGAGGAAAAGAACATGAAAAAACACTATGAAACAGAGAAATGAAGAGGGACAAAAGGATCACAAATCACGGACACATGTCCGGAGAGTTCATCACGCACTCTGGCTTTGTTCTCGCTGGGTTGATGAGGAGACCTCCACACAGCTGCTGCGCACGCCTTCACTGATGACCAACGTGAAAATGAACAATTGTGAGCGAGTGTGAATCGTTTCTTTGGACATTTACTTGGAGTGCTTACAGACGTGGATTGTTGTATAAAGTTAGTCGCTACTTAAACATTACCTGAAGACCTCTTCGTTTATTAGACCCAAAGCTATCCCCATGACATTAAATACCATATATTTCTGTCTTAGAAAAGACTAGATGGGCATGATGCAATAAAGTGATAAATGTTCCTGGTTTTTATTAGAACATCCTTGCTGGCTAGCTCCGCCCACAGTGCAATTTTACTTCTTTAAAAATCTTGCTCTACCTAATATTATACCACACACACACACACACACATATATATATATATATAATTAAAATTTTGGAAACCTGTTAAATCATGTCTGGTAAGGAAACACTGTTAACCCAACCTAGTTCTTTAACACAAATGTCTGAGATTCACCTGTACTGGATTATACAGTTTAATGGTAGAAATGACAGCCTGTGCCACTAGACACTTTTAAATCTGTGTCCCCACACACATCCGATGCCTGCAAGTTACAAACATACAGAAAGCTCCTCTTAGCCCATACAGGCTAGTTCAACATCCTCACGGTTCTATAAAGCCATTTATCACAACACATTAGGAGGAAAATCTCTCTGCACAGGTTTTGTGGGCTTATGAGCATTGTGTTATGTGCTTGTAATGATTAATGTCTCTCTGCCTGAGGAAGCAGCCCAGACAAAACACACAGAAAAGCCGTTGCTTGTCTTCATTATATTAGTATAACACTGGTATTTAGCACGCATCTCCTCCACAAATGATAAATCTAACAAGCCTCTTTCATCAGTCCAGACAGGAGCTTTAGGGTTCTAGCCTTCCTGTGTGTCTGAGCCAATAAACTAAGCAAGCAACAGGTCTTCACCCAATCACAGCACACCTGACATCAGCCAAAACAAAAGCAGCTCGCCCAGTTACCCGACTTGCACCTACATCCAGAACCTGCAGTGACACCCTCTTAATCTGTGACTTTTGCTGTCTGCTGACCTACAACTGCTGCATCTGGGGCTCACGTGAGGGCTCTGCTCCAGCCAGGTAAAGGATGCCAGCATGGCTTGGATTAACTGTACTTTACACACATCTTTAGATAATCAGCTCTGACTGTTGACAATGCACGCTCTTAAAGACACAACAGCATACAACACACATCCACACATCATACTGAACCAGAAGCATCTAATCACTTTTCTGATGAGCTCATATCATTTCACACACACACACACACACACACACTCACACACACACCTAGATATCTAAATATTATAAAGCTCATTGCAATAACCACAGACCCCTAAAACTATTTTACAAAAGCATTTTTAGGCAAAATATGCTTGAATATTAATGAATAAAAGGCTATGGCACTGGTTTGAATACTAAGATAATGATGTCTATCTTATCCCTAAACCTAATCTTTATAGAAACCTGATGACACTGTTATTGAATTTGAAGCAAAAAAGTATTTTTAAATAATGAAGACCACTTCAGACCCCGTAGGTCTTTTATTTTTACATGGTTTACTGTATTTATATGTACTTTTGTTTAAATTCTGGCCTTCACAAGCACACACACGCTTACCCAGTGCACTGCCCCCTGGTGGCAGGATTATGACCTGTTGACCTAGAGGACAAACCTCAGACAGAAACACAGTTACATGAGACACAAGGAGCCTAAATATTAGAGAAGTCTAACAGGAAGTGGAACAACTCACTGCCAAGAGAGCTATTAAAAGCTACAGATTTAGGATATAGTCTGAGAGCGAAGGTCACAGGGAGATACAGAGCAACTGGGAGAACATAAGAATGTGTGTTGAAGAAACATCAAACCAAATGCGTTTTATTCCATACCTTTCCAGAACATTCTCTTTAAAACAGATATGAGACCATAAAAACAGTGTTGAAGAAAAACACAAAAGAAGAGAACAGAGATGGTTTTCTAGAACAAAGAGCAGTGGCCACATGAAAGACCTACATCAAACCTCAATCTGTACTGTTACTCTTTACAGGGCTTTAGTGGGGCCTTTTATCCCGGGGTATGTTGAACAACACAGGCCCTTCACTGCCAGGTTGTGACCTTGCATTAGAGGCAGGGGTTCAAAGAGTTCAGACAAAATAAGGAGAGGGATACAAGCCAAAACAACTACTCAAACACACACATAAAAAAAACACTGTGGAGCTTGTGGCCTGCACCAGCTTGCATGGCCTGTAGGTGGCTGTCTAGTCAAAAATGCAGGATGTATCTTCTGAATGGAAGAGATCTAGTCAAGCTTGTCTGATTTAGCAGAAAAAACACAGAGCTGATATCCTCTATGCATTCTGAAGAGCTTTGGGGCATAAGACTGGTGTCCTACTCTCCACTTCACATCATAATCTTCTTCTCACTTCTCTCAGCACTTGTTTCCTGCTAAGTGCAACTTTTGCCCAAGCGATCCATCAAGAGCAAATGACAATCTTTTTTGTCACTCACAACGTTCTCACGCAAAAGGCCCTGAGGAAGGCGAGCGCTCCCTGCTGCTGTCTCTCCTTGCCTTTTTCCTTGCTGGCTCTTGGTCTCTCTCTCTCAGTTCATCTCTTCTGGGCTGAACATCGGCACCCCAGCGCGGGCACTGTCACATCAAACAGTAGTGCACATGACAAGGGTGTTTAAAAAAAGCCTGGCTATTTACCACACATAGACTGCAGCTCCAGGCTCACAGCCAAGTATAAATCTCCTACAAGATGCAGTTACTCGCCCAAAGTCATGGGGGCTGCCCCGACTCTCCCTCTGTACAATAACGGCTGTCAGACGGACTGGGGTCCTTCAGCACAGGTGCCCACACAGCTGCCTGACAGCATAACTGCTGCTGCAGCAGCCACGCATGCCAACCGCAGCACACACGCCACACGCCCGCCACGCTCATGGCAGTGGGTCCAAGCTTGAGCGAGAACCCAGACCTGTGGCTTTAACCTTCAATTACTCTCAGAGTTTCCCAAAAACACTGGCAGCTAAAAAAAACTAGCATGGTATGATACTGAGCCAGGATTTGTATGGTAGGCGAAGCCTGAAAACAATATTCAAGAGTTTATGGAAAAGATTAGTGAGTGATTAACATCTTTTTACTAAACCTTTTTATATACTGCTATAAGTAACTGTATTTAAGGGTTAACGTGGTTCCCTCCGCTTCCTGAAACAAAGTACACAAATCAAACAAGGTTATAAATATTTGTGTGTTCTCAATCCGCTGGCATGTCTTTTTTGGGCTCTGTATTTTAAATCCCTCTCCTGCTTCTCGAATTCAGAACGGATGTTATTGCATAAATATTTACATTTGCACATAAACTACACCGATCTATCAGCCGAACTGCATTTAAAAAAAGTGATGATCTGGTAAGAGGTAAACAGTTGAATTATTTTTAGGTGAGCTGGGGGTTGTAGTCCCTGCGGATGCTCTGATGATATGTAGCATTGTGTTCATTTCGTTTATCAAGCAGCTCTATGGGCCTCTAGTGGGGCACGTCTGCTTACACAAGCAAAAGCTTTCAGAGACATTTGCAGCTGCAAGCCCACTGTACAGGTACCCTGTAGACTGCATGCACACACACATCTGCCCCTGCAACCCTGCGTGGCTCTGCAGGTGCACCAGTGCAGCAGTGGCTACCAGCGCCTGGATTTTCATCCAATGATCATGATCAATGCCTGTCACAAAGCCTCTGTAACCTTCAGTTTATCTGTGAAAGGTCCATTGTGACATACACACATGCATACGTGTGCACAGACACACGCACAGCAAGGGCTACAGCTGTTATGAGCGTGATCCTGAAGGAAATCAGAGGTGGACGCTCTTACTTATAACTGTTGAGTAGAACCGTATTCCCTGCTTGCACTGTCACTGTTTTTTCCTGAGCTGAATTGAGCTACTTTGAGTTATGAGTCACACGATCGCACCTGCGGCCATGTGTTAAGTACTGACAAATAAAGCCCCATGTCCATTTACACAACAAAGAGATGTACCCCGTGAGGCTACCAATCTTTCCTCACCCCCACACCACCCCACCTCTCCATCTTTCTCTGTCTTAGCCGCTTTTCATTCTGAATAAGTAGCAAAAAGTACCACGTTCCCTGTTTCCCCCGAGTTTGGTTTTACAGAGCGACTCCATCCAGACAAACTACAATTCAAACACAAATTTAAAGACAAAAAGTCTTATGCCTGTCTTGTGAAAGAGTCGTGCTTGATTTCTTGGCTGTGTAGTGCGCGATTATTGAGAGCTTACGAACGCTAATCCCACTGCCACGCTGCCTCATTTTTGTTCTTATTGTAGAAATATCATATCCCACTGTATTAATGTTAGGGGGGGTAGACAATGTACTACAATAAGGCTGCTGCATCTGGGGGCGCATTTACTGCGACCAGCGCTGCGGTTTGATGGTGAAATCAAACAGAGGTTTTCACTATCTGTTTTCTTTCAATGAATGTCTGAACGTGCGATTTATGCATATTGTTATAGAGGAAAGGGTTGGGGGTTGGGGAAATGGGGGTCACAGGCGGAGTCAAGCTGAGCTCCACGCTTTCTCCGCATTCTAATGTCTGGCGCTCTATTGGGATTATCGCCCATGGAAATTTTCCCTTAATTCCAGGTTATTAATCTCTGTCTGTCCTCCTGTTCTGGCTACATAATGACTAATTAAACATCAAAAGAGCTGTGCCGGGGATGTGGCATGACAGCTCGTGTCCCTGAGCCCTTGTTCTCATGGGAGAGGGGAGGAGAGGGGGGGTGCCTGCTGATGGGGCGGCCCCGCCAAATCAATCAACCATCGTTACCGCGCACCTACACCCGCAACGCTCCGAACGGCAGATTCACAAACAAAAACAAAGCTGATTTTCCAGCCTCTCATGTGCGCAAGCTTGGCATACGCACACTCACACACTGCCACCATGTCAGAGGACGACTTTGATAATGTACAATCATGCGCATTTCAGAATGTACGCGCTGGTTTCATTACACCCGTTTGTGTGTATGCGTGCATGTTAGCGTCTTTTTCTAAAGCAAAGCAATGGCAGGAAGATGAAATGATGCTGTACTCACAGATGTAGGCAGGCCAGGGGGGACCTTACGCACTTTCTTTGTTTGCAGAGGATCTATAGAGAAGAAAAACAACTTTGAGACAAAAAAGAATAAACAAGCATGCAGAGGTGCTCGGTCAGATGTCTCTTTGATTACAGGTTTGCAAAGACAAACATCAGAGCAATTGTGTTGCAGAAATCCAGGAATCTCTAACAATAAGGGTGAAAAAAAAAGTATTATATATCTACGCCCATCAGTTTTAATGCTGCAATCCATAATTTTTCTGGCTTAATAATGAACAAAAATCAGTTACTGAGCAAGTATGTGACAGATCAGTGTTCAAAATGGTCTCATTATCTTACCCCAATTCTTTACCCCCAATTCACATGTTTATAATAATGATTTATAATTTAACCTGACAGGTCTGGTTTCCTGGGAAATGTCAGTTTGGCTTCATTTGACTTCAACATATGCAATGAAAAGGAAAAGTATGCAGCCTTAATGAACAACTATAACACTATCATGCTGTCATATAAACAAGAGGCCATTTAGGGCATCAAACAGGCACTGACCCAGTGAAGCTGAGTCCTGAAGGGAGCGTCTTCGTGGATTGGAGCCAGTGAAAGAGTAGAACGGAGTGGGTGATTTCCCAGAGGTGGTGACGGGCCCTGGGCTTGCCAGCGCTATGTCCGGCCGCAGAGTGGACTGTAAAGATACAATAAGAGAGGTTGGAAGGTAAAAGTTAAAATCATGCACAAATGCTGATTTAAAGTGTAAAATTAACACCACCAGTGGGGTCCTAAAGTCTGCTACAACATAGAAAATGTCTTTTATACATTTTGAAGTGTTAAATGTACTATTTAAGAGTCCACACTATTTCTAGGTCACTTGAAAAAATAAAAGTTGATGGTTGATATCAACCATGTTAACTCATTTGTATGGAAGGCCAGATTTATTTACTTTTGTTCAATGCATATGCTTTTTTAAAATCATGTAGGGGTAACATGAATCATCAGATTGCACACACTTGAAAATGAAAAAACAATTGAAATATTTAATGTAATTCAATTCATTTTTATGCTAATAATATATTCAGCAATGAAAATTTGTAAATTAGACAAGACAATGTTTTACTACCGCCCTCAGAATTCTGGACCCCACTGTAACTGGCCCCGTTTAAAACTACAGTGTTAAAAATAAAACGACTGTCACCCAGTTCAAAATATGAAACGTGACAGTTCATGCATGATTCATATTAAATACTGCATGACCCACGAATGAAACGTTTGTGACAACAGAAGTACACAATCTGAACTCTGGTTACAAAAAAAAAGGATTATTCCAGCATCTTCCTTTCTGTACCAAACACAGTTGTGCAGTTATTAATGTGTCAGTGCCAGCAGCTCGGTGAAGTCCAAGGAGAAATCGATCCAATCA
>JAZGTK010002630.1:0-30864 GCA_036877625.1 Ambastaia sidthimunki | reverse complement strand
ACGACTTGCAGTGTGTGTTCACTCCTCACGAAGGATGGGTTAAATGCTGAGGTCACATTTCAGTTATGGGCAACCATAACTGACAAATACATGTCACTTTCTTTCTTTCTTTTATAATGAAATAGCAGTTTAATTTTTCTGAGAACATACTGTAATGTTGAGAAGACAAACCTCCCCAGTGCACAAGAGCGTTTACCGAAGCTGAACACACGCAACACTGCTGTGCACACACGCAGAAACTCACGCTCATTATTTATAGTACAACTCATTTATAAATATGATCATTTCAGAACAATTGTGGAGGGAATAAAATACTTTAAAGACAATGCTTTAGTATCATTTGGACTGTCAGTCAGTCTGATCTCAAAGCACATGCTCAGGGTGAGATGCAGAAGAAAAGCAATTCACCAGCAACACGTGGAAGACAGAATCAGACTATTACCAGCCGTTTTATTTCTCTAATCATTACAGCTCTATTCTGTGAATTATGCATTTATTTCTTGTTTCTATTTTGACATATTTAACATGTAACACAGCCCGTATGTGCAGATACTTCACCTCTGAAGAAGAAGAATGTGTCGCATTCAGACAAACAGGCAAGAAGACTCACCGGAGGGCGTAGAGAACCGTTCCATTGGGAAAGATCCGGATCAGTCTGTTCTCCACTGTGATGTCATGCAGGAAGGACTTCTTGGAGTCCACAATGAAGGTGTCTGGAACCCACAGCAACTCCACCAGACGCCCGTCCAGGCTTAGACTCTTGTTGCCCTCAAATACTAGTCTCTCATCAGTCCAGCGCTGCCTCAGGAAGATGGTGGCTGTGTAATCCTGTGAGATAAACACCACAGCACTGCTAACCCAAGAACTGGAAGAAAGGTGAGCTATGCCATGATGCTGGGTGTTGTGGTTATTGGGATAGCTAATTAGCTCAAGTCAAAGACTATGATATTCTGGCCTGTAAAACAGTTTCTGAGTTGTTTCTCACCATGTTGATCTCTGATATAGTATCAATACTGGCGATGTCCAAACTCATCCCTACTGTAACAGGACCATCTAAGAAAAAAACAGTTGTTTATTTATATGTTTCCTATTTATGTCATTTTAACAACACAACTGCACAATAAACTCTGGGAATTAAAAGAAATCCTGTTAGCAAAGCTTCCGAGGGCCCTTAAAGCAGCAGCTCTAGTGGCTCAGAGTAGAAGTTGACAGGAGTTTAGTTTTCTTCAGCCACTCATGTCATGCTGTTGCTCGCTGGCGTCTGTGTCTGTGCTGCTTATGAAACTGCTGTACATACGCGGGGTATCAGGAACACAGGAATATTTATGCTGTTAATACTCTCGAAGAGTCTCTGCTGTCCAATGCATCTCTCAGGCAGTTGAATGACAGACAGCTGAGGAAATTTCAGAACAGACAACTGGACCACACGTCTAACTAACCTTGAAGTTATGCACTTGCGTGTGTGTACGGATTGTGTTTCTGTAAATGGCCAGTTCTTCCAGAGTACAGATCAACTAAACAGAGATTAATCACATTTACAGAGACTCTGCTAACCAAATACTGCGATATTAATCTCACAGTCAAAACACAAACACATCGCAACATAACTCAAACCATAGACTGACCTTCGCACTGCATTTATTATTTCCTATGCATATGGATTTGTGTTTTATTTACTGTCAAAGAAAGGCCTGAGGTATTTGTTGTATCCCTTCATAAGCTTCTGGATGGTGGGAGGCAGAATCTCTCTGTCCTTCACCTCAGCGCAGAGCAGAGCATTTTCCAGAATCCTGAGGGGGAAAGAGGAAGAACACAAAGAGCAGCACATTTCCTCTGTGTCTAATGATGTCACTGCAGATCGCTGGTGAACATCTTTCAGCCACCAGCCGGCCCTGATAACAGTTCAGATCCTACATCACAGAAGACAGACAGAGAGAGAGGCTTTAGTTTCTAACTGGATTAACTTTAATCCGCCAGTGTGGAAGACTTGAAATGTTCTATCACACCTCCAGTTTTAGTACTAGTTTTGATCAAAAAAGACGGTTTTACCTTCAGTAGAGGTTTTAATCAATGTCTGGGTCATATGTCACCACAAAACCAAGAGTTTTATTATGTTTTTATTATGTTTAATATGTTTTTAGCATAAAGAAACAAAGGCTATTTTTAGAACCATAAAATCAAGATTCTTGATCTGTGTGTGTGTGTGTGTGTGTGTGTGTGTGTGAGAGAGAGGTATTGAAAGGTTCATTGACTTCTTGTTTTTAGGAATCAATGTCATCTCAGAAGTTTCCCTTAAAATGCATTAAAAAAAAAATTTCATGGCTAATTCTTATAAATATTTACAATCTCGGGTGTATGTTTTTGAAAGACTTCTCTACTCACTCACTGATATCTACTATGAATCTGATCATGAGCTCTTGATCAATGGACAATTAAAGTTGTCTTGAGAAATGCTTTGAAAGTTTGAGGAGTGAAATATTTTCATCGTAACACATAAAAAACAACAGGCTTTGTGACAAACATATGCATTTATCTCCAACATCTGAAGTCTATTTTATGATGTCTATAAAACTACAAATGCAACAGAATCTTTATTATAACAAAACACGTCATGATTCTCTGATTAATCTTCTATATTTTCTGGTTTTCTCTTCCTCTCTCACTGTTCATTTTATGCACTACAGACACTGAAGGACGCTTCCATCTGCTTGCCCGTTCTTCTCAGCAGATTCTGCCATGAAACAGCCCCACCAACCTTAAGCACAGACACATTCCGAAAGTATCTTCTTTTGTCTTCCTCAGAAGCAAAAAAAAGTCATACAGGTTTGGAATGACATGAGAGTGAGTAAATGATCCAATTTTCATTTTTGACTGAATTTCCCCTTTAGGATATAGAATCCTTTCTCAGTGATGACAGTTATGAAATTACATCTCACTTGGCTGGAATAAACACAGGCAGAGATGAGAAAATATGTTCTTAATGTTTTCAGACAGCTGCAATAGATTATAGTACAAATGTGAACTTTGGAGCTTGTACTGTCGCTTAAAGACTCCAAGAACTACAAAAAACTGAAACAAATGTAAAAAGACAAAACAAATATAGAAAGGTACAAATGGGCGTTTACAGCGATTTATCATTAGCATCTCTCTTGACAGTAAGGCCAATTAAAAATAAATGAATGTAATGAAGTTAACACATGAATGCACACAGTGCTGAATGAGTGTGTGAACATTCAGTTCAATTACACAATCAAAACATCTCGCCTGAGTCAATAAACAAGAAATACGAAAAAGAAATAAGGAAGGTTGCTATGGCAACTGCTCTGACTGAAAAATGTTGAAAACTAAAGTTGCTCACACATCTGAAGAAATGAAGAAAACCATAAGCTGTTATAAAGCTCAGAAAAGGAGTTTACGAAGGCAAAAACTGCTAGTGCTACTGCTAGTGACCCTTTTAATAACAGTAAACTGTGCACAGAGAATCTCACAGATTTACATGAAAGACAATATCTACAGAGCAGCAGATCATGCGAGTATAGGTACAGGTATGAAGAATATTTTCACTCCAAAATTCCCATTTCATCTGATTATTCTCATCAAATCTGTATTAAAACACATCTGAGTGTGTAAGACTGACAGATCAGGGTCAAAGATGTTACATTATCTTAGCTTGACTGCTTCAGAACAAACCATGATGGTTAAACACAGATGGATTAACAACAAGCTTCCTCTAGTGAATATGGCCAAGGACACCATGTCCCACATCATTACTATGTTAATAAGAGGCTAATCTCAGCCCTTCAGTGCACATACAGTACAGAGACTCAAAGACATTCTGTGTGCGTGTGTTTGTTCTGCTACACAAGTTTTCTTTAACATGAATCCACCTCATCATTGCTGGAGCATATCTGAGACTGTCTGCTGTATTTGTGTGAATGAGTTTACTCTACCACTAACCAGTTTAAACTGCAGCAGCAAAACTTCACTTCTGTTTAAAGCCATTACTGTGAATCTGTCCATTTAAATGCTTTAAAATGATTTAAAAAACTTCAATGTTCATTTAGTACCGAGATCAATTGAAATGGCTGAAAATATCTATGATACATGGGCCAGTCCTGACTGAAGAGCATTTGAAACAGTTCATGTAAATGTTGGTGTATAAACACCACAGTCTCTTGTGAGGACTGTGTGTCTGTTTCTATCTGCTTTTGGGCATTCGTGCTTTCTTCACTCCCAGAAGACTGTAATCCATAAGAAGGAACAGGAGTGCTACTCAAGGACACTTTTAACTTCACCCTCTTCTGCAGTTGTGCATGTCTTTCTAAAGCACCATGTGTTGTGATTTAAGTACAGCTGCAGATTTAGACGAGCGGTGGAGCAGCACTGGGCTGGATCTCAGTTCATGTTTGCTTTCACATCATCAATTCCAGCACACTCACAAAGAAAGATGAATTATACACAGAGCAGGTTTGTCAACTAAAACTCAAATATGCACCGACTCTAAAAACTCTTTGGCTGAACCTAATTCAATCATGGACAGCAGAGCCACAACTTTTCTTGATATTAAGCTAAAATATACACTCAAATACTTTATGTAAAAAAAAACAAACTGAAAGAAATATATTTTGGTGTGGCAAAACTACTTAGCTTGCTACAAAAGCTAGCAAGCTAAATATGCTAACATTGTTGAAGAATGTCATTTTGGCAGATGGAGGACAAAGAACAATTTCAAGGTTGTTTTCAATGACATTAGTCAATCCTCAACCTAAGCAAGTGTTTTCTCTTCAGCTCAACGGTAAACATCAACACCAACATAAAAAAAGAGTTTCTTTTTCAAATATTGTATTGTATTGTATAAATGTTATAAGAAAGTAAATTGAAAAATTAAGTAAACACCGTACATCAACACAATGTATATTCTACACAGAACTCCCATGTCTTTATAAAACTGCATCACTCTTCTGAAAGACAATGAAAAACCTAAGGAAAGCAGACGTTACCTCGTTTAGTCAAATAAAAACGAATAAAAACTGAGGCTGTCAGTCACTATCAGTCAGCAGAACATCTTCTGTGTTCCAAAGAAGTCATTTGGAACAAATAAATGATAATGAGAAGTTCCTTGAGGCTTGTCCACTGCAGGTGCAGAGCTAAGGGTTCGACAGCGTTTGACATGAACTTGCGTCATAACTGACAAATCTCTTGGTTAATGCATTATGTCCAAACACATTTAAAATAAACTTGTCTTTGTTTCCATCTACCTTTTATGTATTATGCTTAAATACACATATACACCAAACTGGCAACTCCAACATCGTTATTAATAATTCCTTACTTCTTATCTTTGATTCCTCTAATCCATCCCAATTATTATTAAAGGAATAGATCATCCAATAAAGAATATTGAGTTATTATCATTATTCAGTCATTATCACCCTCACGTAAGCCTAACTTCACATGCTCTTTTTTATGCAAGAAAATATGTCATCAACCCCAAGAAATAAAGCATCATAAAAAAAAAAATCACACAATTAGTCCAGAGCACTTCTTAAAATCTCCAGAGATCTCAAATCTCATTTTTGCCTGTATAAATTCATACTTTGCATGTCAAGACACACCACTGCAAATTCAGAGGATAGAGACATTTGGCCTGGCATAAGGGTGAATACATTTCTAACTAAATAAACTAACTAAATAAATAGATTTAGCTTATATAATTTACATAGGATATACCAATTCAATGTACACTCATCAGCAGAATCAGATAAGTTTGATTCTTTCTAGAATATTCTTACCTGCTGATGAAGAGGAGGGTGAATAAAGAGCTGAAGACAGTCATGTTGAGAGGAAGAGAGCTGCAGTCCAGGTTTACCTGAAGAAGAACAGAACAGGACATTGCAACACTCATTCTGTCTGCACGAGGTCAACTTGCAGTTTCTGCTCATCAGCCAAATGACTTTGAAAGAGGCTTTACTGCACTGGGTCCTGAAATGTCAGTCACCATATTGATTTCCCACTAAAAGTAATAATCAGGGTAAAATACACCTTGTTTATGAACCCAGAATACCTTTTTTCGAAGCAACTTTTCGTTTTGAAGAAAAGCACTTTCGGTACTTTCCGCTCTGTGCCACCACTATAAAACACTGTCTGTCCATCTGTCTGCATCTAGAAACAGCAGCAGGCAAAGACTGTGTGACTGTCTACTGTAAATGAGTTAAGCAATATGACAGAACAGAAATAACACTAACTAGTGCAGACATTAAGTAAACAACTAAGAAAACAATCAATCAAATACAGAGACCCCAGAAATGCTATACCTGTCAAAAAGACCTCATAGAAAATAAAAATTACAAATGAGATTTCAGTTGTCTGTTGAAAAATGAAGACATTTAATGAAGTGCTAAAGACTAAAGAATCTCAAATGCGTAGTCTCGTGAGTACTGGAAGAGGTATCAGCAATGCCTTAAACACGGCACAGATTTGCCAAATGCAAGTCTGCAATCTAACAGATGTTAATATTATAATTTAATCATATTCTTTCTATACCAAATAATATAAGCTATGGCATCCACAAAGCTCTGTGCTTTACTGCAATGTGTGCCTTTTTTCATTTCTAATAACACAGATACTCCAAAAGGTTTACAGAGCTATGAGAGAGCAACATTTTAGAACAAGACCAGCAAGATCAGCACGGCCAGCAGTGAAAAACCCAAAAGAGGAGGAGGATTATATGCAGGGCACTTCCCTCAGCGGACCTCAAGTTCTAACATCTGTCACTCGGGTTTGTGTACCTTTCAAACCTGAGCAACAAATTTTGAATGAGTGGCACTAAATGGCTCTGAAGGTCACAGGGAGAGGAACGTATATTAAAAGATAAGTGGCAACAACTAAAGAGTAAACTGAGGAGAGTCACAAAGGAAACATAAACATCCCATTGCACTGTCCTGTAAAAAGATGACTGATGGCCAACTGTACATGTGGATCCATGGAATGAACGCTTTGATAGCTCCTTTGCTTGAGTGTGGCTTCAGTTCAGTCTTGTTTTTGACCTTCAATTGGACAGAACACTACCATCTTTCATAAGGTTGAACCTTGCAACTAAGATGTTCTCTAGTTTTCTCTCACTATATTTTCTATTGATCTGCTCTATTGCATTTAAGCATGTCTAAAATCCCTGACATCCAATTATTGGTGTTTGTTAAAATAAGAAACAGTATCACAGACCTGACAGATAACAGAAGAGAAAACATTGACTAACATGAAAGAAGGGACCAGAGGTGGAGGCAAGAATATCACACAGATTTGGGCATGGGATCTTTTGATTAGACCAGCGAGCAGTCAACTATTAACTACCCAGAACAACCTTAAACACCACAATACAAAACACAAAAACTTCTCAGAGCAACTTAGCAACTGCACAGGAATGAGCTGGAGCAATAGGCCACAAACCCCTTAGCATTGTTCGAGGAACCTTTTTACAACAGTTTCAGAAGATTCAAGCTGCCAATAATCTGCTTCTAGTAACCTCGCCAGTCAAACCTGCACAGCTCAGACTGACTACAGGGACCTGCTTTATCTGCTTTCCTGACCAGCTCATGCAGGCTTACATCTTCTGTGTTTCCATTAGTTTTGTCTTGTAACGTGATTGGCATCTTTTGCTAAATAATGATGATTTACAACACTATACATGCAGTGTCATAAAAGTAAATATATCTAGATTTCAACATCTTAAGAAAATATGTTTGTAGCGTATATGTACAGGACAAGTGTTGCAGCACAGTTTATTAATGACGGCTGGGGGGGGTGTTTAAATCACCAACTACAGAAATAAAAAAAAATCTCTTTATTTGTTTTGCACTCTATTTTGAGACCTGGTTTGTCATACTGTAAACCAGGTGTAATATGAAAACTGAGGAGAAAATGTGACACTCTGAAAATCCCAGCTCTGGAATTTTGATGATAAGGAGAGAGCACGTCCTCCACAACTATAAAAAAAACTCTTATTAAAAAGTAATTTATGTTAATCCTGTTCGTTCCTACTCCTACATTTGCTCTGTATGTCATGCTGCCGTCTGCTGTGGGACTGGCTTCAGCACAAATACTGAACACGCCCGTAACATTGAACATGTTTATGTCATATTTAATCTCTGGAAGTACTAGATACTAACACACAATGTAATTTGCTAATTTATGGATTAATTCAAATTATATTAGCACTTCATAATTTAATTACAGCAGTGTCATGCAAATATTACATGAGTCTGATTATAATTGCACTGTATATGAACCTGTAATATGAAATATCCTATAAGCCCCACCACAAAGAGCTGCATTGATGGAATTACATCTGCATCCTGGACCTAAAAAAATCATTTTTTAACTTCAATTAAATATTCATCTTCCTCTTGAACAGGACTATTAGCTATAGATACATTCAAGGTTATATAATAAAAATATTAATTTAATTTCCTTCTGTAAAGTAGCAATTCTCTTTATTTAAAATACAAACGAGGTGCGCTTCGGGTAAAATAACAAAACACTTATGAGATTTTGTATCCTTATGTATCTGCACAACATATGACACCTTCATATACGTCCATACAACATATGACACCTTCATATACGTCCATAAAAAAACATATGACGCCTTCATATACGTCCATACAACATATGACGCCTTCATATACGTCCATACAACATATGACGCCTTCATATACGTCCATACAACATATGACGCCTTCATATACGTCCATACAACATATGACGCCTTCATATACGTTTATATAACATCCATTTACATTTGTATACACGTGTGCTGGTTTTACAAGCCTCACGAGTTCAGGGTGAAAAGATAACGGAATAAAAACGTTTCGTATTGGTTATATTGTGTGTTTCCTGTTTTAAATGAACAACATGATCAAGTGTCATAAGAGTTCACAAGAGCAATACTCCACAAGCGTGTCACTAAACCGCCCCAAAGCAATTTTACACTGACAAACTTAATCATTTGAAAAGGTTAAAGTTTTTATAAAAGCTAGAAATCCGGTCCGATCAATCGTTCCTCTTACCTGTGGCGTCGCGCGGATAAGCGCATTTCTCAGAAATATCAGAGAACAGTAAGAAACAGGGTCCAGAGACTCATTTGTCTTCCTTTGACGTCCAAACTCCGGTAGTTTTAACCGTGTTCCCCTGCAGTTTGTGTACAGTTACCTCACTCACGCGCATGAAGCACGCGCACGCGCGTTCTCGCTCTGACTCACTGAGGTGAATCACGCGCCTTCATGAAGCGCGTGTCACTCACAACAGCTTCAGGTGCGACTCCGCACTGTTGCGTTTCTCTGTATGAGCTCCAGTAATGCCAGTGACCCTCCTGACAGATAATGACAGCAGATATATAAAGAAAAAGTAACATTCTTTAGATGCAGTAACAGTACGTAACCTTTACTACAATAACCCTCACAGACCTCTTTGCCATCTCAGATTTCTAGGCCTTTCTGCAGCCCTCTACTTTAGATCAACTTATACATGATATCTTTTCTTAATGAAAACTCTTTAATGAAAGATTAAGTGAAGCAGAAGGGTAGAAACTCGTCAAATGATAAGACTATAGTTTCCTGCCGGCCAGTTTCTAGTTACTCTGCCATTATGATTGATGTCACTGCAAATTCATTCATTCACTTTTAGATCTGTTTTATGCAAGAGAAGTGATTCAGAGCATGCAGCTGGTGGTCCATCTACTCTAGCCCTAGTAGCTTCACACACTGTTCGTATATGAAGATTCCTTTGTTCACCCCATCTGCTTCAGTACCACACACTATTCTGGACTGTATCACGATGACCTGATCTTCTTTATCTCCAGGCACAATACATCCTATCCATTAAACATCAAGAAGACCTGAGATCTGTCCTCAGATGCTGCTAAGAGGGAATTTGGAGCATAACGGCAGAAAATGAAGCAGCTACAGACGATGATGATGATGAGGTTATGATCTGCCTTTGCTAGGACACGTCTGTCATAACAACAGCAACAGGCTGAAGACTTGATCATTTGTAAGTCTAGCATATGTGAGAGGTTAAAGGTAAAAATGTGAAATGAATGTTCTAAAATGAATGTTAAAATGATAGGATGAATGTTGATGTTTGAACTGGCTTTCTTTAGAGAATGGTGACTGTGAGCCTTACAATGTTGTCAAGGGTTGGAACAGATCATAGATAACTTTATTTAGCAAATTTCTTTCACTTGCTCAGTTGCTGAATGTAAGCATGTCTGTAACATCAGATGGATGTAATTAATGCAGAAAGGTGTTTTTCATGATAATAGATGCAAAACATTGCTACAATTTAGAGAATGTGTTTTATATAATTTATATCTAAAATGTTGATCTCTAGTTTTAGTAGATAAATGGACAGAAAATTTCAAGTGATTTGACGTTTGTCTTAAAGGTCAAAAATGTCAACTAAAGAAAATAGAGGAGAATAAATCCACAAATCAGGCTTAAGAGACATACCGCCTTACTGACTGACCCTCATGATAACCTCATTTAAAAAAAGATTTGTTTACCTATTGGAAAATGTTTATTTAATGGCTACATTATTGTAAAACAATAAAAAAGTCACACTTCTGATAATGTAGCATCATTGTAGCATCAATGTAGCATCATTGCTTTGAGCTTATTCACTTATTACTCTCCACACACAGAAACAAAGCACTTTTCCAAAAAAAGGACAAAAATGGGGAACACAGAGAAACATAACAGGATGAGTCTGTGATGTGACTTTGCTGGGGAAGTGGAATTGATGCACATATAGACAAAGATTTTACCTGCTTGCCTATTTGATTTTTTTCTTTGCCACCCTGCTACTGCATTCATAAAGTTCAATGTTCATAATACTGAAATGTATGAAAACACATTATTTTAAAAACACCTGTGTTTGTATTTGTCCCACAGGTGTCAGAGCTGGTGAATCGCGTTTCTCTGAGAGACGCTTTGACCCTGCGCGCTTCCTGTTACCGTGTGTTTCCTTAGCAACGCAACCAAACTCAGTTCGTTACTGTTTGCTAACCTTCTGAACGCCAAAATAACAACGTCGTTAAATAATAAATAAACAAACATCGCGTATTTTCCCTCTTACTTAGTGACTAAAAAAGCAGAGGTGGTTTTCTGAAGCGTTTCGAAGGAAAGATTAAAACATCGTCTGATGTGAAATTACCTTCATGGATCTTCATATTCGTCAATATTTATCAACAGCTCAGACAAGAAAAGGTACCGGTTACAAGAAGTTTTTTTCAATCAATCAATAAATAAATGTCAACAAACTATGTTAAGTTAGTCTTAATAGTATTTCTAAGATTTCAGATGTTTCTGTGTTGTGTGTTCAGATGTTGTTTATTATTTCTGTGTTGTGTGTTCAGATGTTGTGTATTATTTCTCTGTTGTGTGTTCAGATGTTGTGTCTTTGAGGAAAGCACATGATCTGATCAGAGTTTCGGGTGGGACAGTATCTGATTGGGGGTCAGTTCACTATGAGCACTGTATGCTGTGTGCTGAAATATCTCTTCAGGTGAGCTCCAGGTCTCACTGCACCTGTGGACAATTCACTGTTAGGATAACTGCAAAGAATGGTCATTGAATAATGTATAGTCAGTGATCTTACACAAGCAGTTTAACCCTCATACATATGCACTCAGAGACAGCACAGGTCATTAACACTGGCTGAAGTAAGCTGAAAGAGTTTACACCTGCTCAATCTTCTGCACACAAGCACATCAAAACGGTCCAAGAGCCATTATGTTCTTCCTGATCTGGCGAAATTTTTTGGCCAACTGGAAATCTCTTGAGGTCTCTAGTGTCATTTGTTAAACTGTTTTGAAAGAAACCTAAAGGATATTTAGGGGAACTACTTTGAAATGAAAACGCATTCAATTATGTAATCGAGTTTCGCTGTAGCTGTTCATCTTAAATGACTTGTTGTACAGCTGAGTGCAGCTCATTGTGTTGTGGTGTGTGTTGTACAGCTGAGTGCAGCTCATTGTGTTGTGGTGTGTGTTGTCAGCTGAGTACAGCTCATTGTGTTGTGGTGTGTGTTGTACAGCTGAGTACAGCTCATTGTGTTGTGGTGTGTGTTGTCAGCTGAGTACAGCTCATTGTGTTGTGGTGTGTGTTGTCAGCTGGGCTGTAGAGAGTTGGCACAGGATTGTGTAAAGATGCTCTTGGACAGAAAACCTTCAGCGAATCTGTTCCTGTGTCGTGTGTATCTGTGCCAGGGTCAGCTGAGCCCCCCACACAGCATCACTACAGCAGTAAGTCTTCTTGACCCCCAGACATGGCAACATCTGTTATAATACAGCCCCTCACAACAGCTTAACAGTGAGTGTTGGGTAAAAAAATCCATATAAAAATCAAGTCCTTGTATTTTAATGATGGGGTAGGATTAAATTGTACTGTATATCATATATGTGTTTGTCGTGACAGTATGTCTCTCAGTAAACCACGGCCGGCAGAGTGTGATCAATTTAATTTTTAGATGTTTGGCTGTGTGCCTATCTGTATCAATGTTTTATTTTCAGGAGGACTTGAACAAGACTGTGATGTTCTATCTAAAGGCGATTGAGATTGCCAAAGACCAGCCCAGGTAGAGTTTCAATACAGAGACAGATTTCTGCTTTAACACAACAGAAGTGTACAAATACTTTAAAAAAAAGTAGCGTATGTTTTTCACGTTTCAAACAGAGTAGCAACAGAGAGATTGTACAGATTGCAGCTTTAAACAGAATATCAGGATTATGATCACCATCAATCTAAAAAATGCAGCTAAAACTGATATATAACACTAAGAAAAAGAACCAACTACTGTATCAAGATGATGTTATGTACCGTAAACTTCTAATTTGTCAATGGATGGATGTCTAACCTCTGTAGAAGCTCTCAGGCTTTGCTAAAGGGGGCAGCTCTGAGGTTCTTTTTTTTGTCTCTCTGGTGGATAAATTAGTGACTGTGAATCTTTGGTTGGACTCAACACTTCTGCAGTAACAGCTTATTTCTCATGGACACAGAGGTCTCCTGTGGCTCTTTGAAAGGCTGTTTCTCTGCACGTATTAGATTCTCGCTGGGTTTCAGACCAGAGTTCGGCGTACACTATAAATTGAGATGTACTGAAAATCAGGCACTGATCTTTCCAACTGTATTCCAACTGTTGAATATTTAATCAACTACTTCTATTCTCATGTCTGTCGTTTCATTCTCTGCCTCCATCTTGCTTTCTCAGATACCATTTCCTGGTGTTCAACGCATCGCTGTTATACTTCCAGACTGTTAGGCTGTTCCTGAGGCCTGGTCAGCGTCAGCACCTGGTATCTTCTCTTTCACAGGTGCTCAGGGCTCTAGAGGAGATTCAGGATCCTGACCACGCCTGGAGACTTGAGCTAAAGCTGTACGTGGCTTCACAATGTTAGGAATCTTTTTTTTACACCCAAAACATAAATAAGAAAACACTGATTTAATTATCTTCACTCTAAGCTTGTCCAGTCTTGAAGTGTTTGAAGTGTATATAACAAAAGATATATAGCAATGTGAATCTGGGGGGAAATGATCCAAAAGTCATATGGTTTAAAAATAGAGAAATGTTTTTGTTTCTTTACTGTTTTCTTTTGATTGTGGGACATGAGCATTTACTCTTAAACACAACTGCATGTCATAAGGCTTCAGGTTCCCAGCAGAACAAAGAAATTTACAATCAGAAAGGAAACAGCGTCTTTGGAAGTTTTTAAGAGTTCAACATTGGCTGAAATTTGTAGTCCTGCGAATGTCTGATTTGATTTGTTCAGGGATCTGAAATAAACTTTCAGTGATGTCGGCCATTCTCACCACTTACACTGAGGAAACTGTTGCCAGATTGTGAAACTATAAATCTTCATAATGTGATCCAACTCTTTTATGATCATTTTATTATTGTGGTCATGTAACCTTCAGTGGACCACAGAGAAAAAAGAACTCTGTCATAAAAGTGATGAGACCCTTGGCATTGTTTTTAAATTGAATCCAGCCCACTGGCTTGACTCATTGGAAATTCAAGTAGTCAAAGGTCTGTTGTAAAATACAAGACTTGGTCTTGAGTGAAGGTAACTGAAGTGAAGGCTGATATTTCATGTTGTTTTCACCTTGTGTTTAATTTCAGACACCTTGTTGAATGTCTGTGCGAGGCTGGGAGAATGAAGGAAGCTGCTGGTTTGGCCAAGGTTACGTCAGATTTTATATTGTCACATAAACCAGAGGCTTATCCCCAGCTTTTTTCTATACAGGCAAGTGTTTTTGCTTTGTGCTTTGTCTCTTTGTCTCCATGTATATTTCACTCGTGTATACATAAGTGTCTCATGCACCAAAATATTCCACCAACAACGAGAATTCATAAGTTATTTCATTTTAAACATAAATCTCAAACCTGAATGGGTTCTGCCTAAAACAAGAAAAACTTTTTTGTTTCAAGACATGTCTAAACGTGCTGAAAATAAGTCTTATTATATGGTGCTTCCCAAGTAAATTAATCTTTAGAACGTTTTACTGGAAAAACAAGACCAAAATGTTGATTTGCAGTAAAACGTACGTCTTATTTTCTTTGTTTTTCAAAGAATTGAATCCAGCATGGTTTGGCTCAAATAGCTTCTGATCTGTTTTTCATCCACAGGTTCGACACAACCTCATAGATGCCTCTGAAATGCATCATAAAAGTCCCAAACTGCTTGCGATCTACAAGATTCAAAGGCTTAAACGGTAAGAATTTGTATGCAAAGTGTATAAACAACAACAAATTGCAAATTACTGACCACTTTCCAGTCCTTTAGAAAGCAGAGGTCTGTTTAGGACTATCTGCCCTTTTAATGTAGCCTGTAGTCTGTAACTGTAGTCAGTTAGACCATATTCCTGTAGCTCAACTGGTAGAGCATTGCGTTAGCAGCGCAAAGGTTGTGGGTTTGATCCCAGGGAATGCAAGAACTGATAAAAAAAATGTATACCTTGAATTCTCTGTAAGTCGCTTTGGATAAAATGAATAAATGTAAATGTTACACTGTTTGTCTCTAAATGTTCTCCACAGTATGGTTGAAGTAAATGAAATAAGAAGAGATGACTTAGCCGCACTGAAGGAAACTTTCCTTCTGCTAACATCTACAACCCAGAGCCCTGGCCCTCCACCCAACAGCCAGAGCCCTGGCCCTCCACCCAACAGCCAGAGCCCCGGCCCTCCACCCAACAGCCAGAGCCCCGGCCCTCCACCCGACACCCAGAGCCCTGGCCCTCCATGCAACACCCAGAGTTCTGGTGCTAATCTGGATCAAATCTCATTGGCTGATAGGTGCGCCCAACGTTAAATAACCAATAGTCTGACAAAACCACAACTGACAGCTCTGGAATAAAGAATAAATTCTGTAACTTACTTTGAGCAGTGAACCATGATTTAATACTAGCTACAGTATTGCATGGTTTTATTTATAATTAAGTACCATAAGAAGGTGGGGATGTTCTCATTTTAGAGAGCATTTTATTGGGCAAAAATAATTTATAAGTGGTTTTATAATTTATAAGCAATATATAAGTGTTTTTTCCAGAATAGAGAGATTAGACATTTTAAATGTGAATATGTCAACTTTGAAGTAAACTAGCATATAGGTACTCTTAATGCTAACAAACACAGTAAAACCCACCGAACTCCCTGATGGGTGATGACCTCACTCCATTTCTCACCTTATACCCTGTTTGTGTTAGTATTTCTCAGAAATATTTTTCTCGTCACACAGGACTGAGCTCTTGTTGGATTTGGCTTTCCTCTCCCTGCAGTTAAAGCAGCTCCAGGTGGCGTCTGAGTGCCTGCAGGAGCTCAGAGACACTGACCTCAGCGTGAGCTCCTGTGTCCTAATGAAGCACTTCCTTACATTTGCACCTTATTTCCAGCCTTATTTCTTCTTGTGTTCTTTTCTCCTGCAGGTCAGTCAGAGCATCATGATGGAGTGTGCGCGCTGTGATCTCCACCTTCTCCAGCAGAGAGAAGATGAGCGTGAATTCAGCGTGGAGGTGCTGCTTTCTGTTGTTCTTATATCACAGTAAACTGTTTTGAGCAGGATGTCTCTCATGTAATTGATCATTCTGACACATGCGTTTGGTTCTTGCAGCTGCAGCTGAGTGTTGTAAGCAGGCTGGATGCATTACTGCAGGCTGCAGTGAGGGAGAGAAACGTGCAGGGGATTCAGGCAGTGTGTGCATCTCAGTGGAACGCCTGTTTGCCTCTCCTGCAACACAACCTCGGGAAGAAGATCAAGAAACGCCTGCTCACCCTCGCACAAGCACTGGAGAGCACAGACAAGTGTGTGATTGTGTGTGTGATTGTGTGTGTGATTGTGTGTGTGATTGTGTGTGTGATCGTGTGTGTGATCGTGTGTGTGATCGTGTGTGTGATCGTGTGTGTGATCGTGTGTGTGATTGTGTGTGTGATCGTGGGTGTGATTGTGGGAGTGATTGTGGGTGTATGCAAACAACTTTTTATTGCTCCTCACTAAATATAAAGGCTTACAAATCTAGTTTTTCTTTAAATCTAATATCAGTCACATGTTTGTGTGAGGCTTTAATAAAATCAGTGGAAGACTATGGAATGACCTCATCAATATAGTGAAACAAATGTGTGTGTGGGAGAGGAAGCTGTGAACATTTCTTTAATCGGTTTCTGTTACTTCAGTACTTCAGAAATAATAGCTGTTCCTGAAGATTTTCATAATTTACTTGTTTAATGTTGATTTCCAAACCTACATCCTTTCTCTGTTTCTTCTGAACTGTAACATTTCCTCTAAACAGTTGTTGCGCAGTGGTTTAGTGTGTGTTTCTGTATGTGGTCCACAGCATGCTGCTGGACGTGTTATGTGAAGTCCACGCTGAGCTGGCCGCTCTAGAGGAGGAAGATGACAGGCTGGAGGCGGCTATGAAACATCTTGGGCGAGCCCTGCGGCTAGATCAGAGAGGGCTTCGCTCTCAACATCTCTCCTTTTCTTTACATCTCCTGCAGCTGCGCTCGTGTCTCCAGAGCAAGCCCATGCGTCCAGAGGAGCAAGCTGCCACACTCATCCTGCAGGTCTAGCACCAGACCCTCGGGCACCAGACCCTTGGGCTCTACAGTTTATTGTATACTGTATTATCAGTGTGTGATCATGCAATACAATTTTTAAGCATAAACCTCACTAAATGTTGTTAGATTTGGTTTTGATAACAAGCAGAACATGCCTATGGGCTACACAGAAAACTTGTGTTAGATGTTCTCTGAAAACAAGGGTACAGATCTTAAGAAATTTGCTTCTTAAGAAAATGTATCCTAAGGATGTTAGTTAGTGGAAAGCGAGACTAAATTACTGATTAAGGAAATAATTTTTGCAATGAAATTACCCTTTGATGTTACCGTGTTGTTTACTAGTGACAATTAGCAATGTGATACTCTGATTAGCATAAAATACATAGATAAAATAGTCATGTTTATTGTTTATTTTGTTTCATAAATATTTTATAGTATTGAATGAAAGAACATTTCTCATCATTTCTGCCGTCACTCAAGCTTGTCTGAGTGCATTCAGGGATTGTCACGTCTCCACAAGATAAGATGTTGCGTTACAGTTTGGAAAAAAAAACAATGTACTGTTTTTTATAATGCAGCCTAATTAGGCATTTTAAAAAAAGTGCTCAGGATTACGATTCTTTAAATCCGTCTATATAGACAGCTCACTAGGATTTGCAAGGGAGCTCTGGGGATGCATAACCCAAATAACACTGTTTTAACAGACTAAAGAGGGAAGAGGGTGTGAGAAAAGCTCGCGCCCCCTGCTGGTGAGTGCTGGAATCGCTCTGGCACCTGACGCTTTCCGGGCAGTGTTGGATGCTGACAAAACGACTGAAGGTTGGGAGTTTTTAACATATTACTCATTCTTCATCATCCTTTTCATCATTTGTAGGACTTTCTGCCAGTGGTAGCAGCAGATCACAGTGCAGATTCATCAGTTTGTCATGTCAGATCCATGAGTGCAGTATAAATCCATGCTTACCACACTGACTTAGAGAAACTGTAGTGGGTCATTTTGTAAGGGCTGCTGCGGTGCCATAAGTCAGATGATTATCAGTGTCTCTAGATTCTCCCTTGACCTTGTGACCTCTCAAAGGTCTGCTGTGGTTTCTGAAGTTATTTGACACAATCACGTGTGTGTGTGTTGTGTGTGTTTTTGTGCACTGAAATCTCTGTGCTCTGAGAGGATAAAGCAGGCAGCAAGTGTCTGGCACACGGGCCAAAAACATTTCAGGATTATCCAAAAATAGGCCACTTGGTTATTTAATATAGGAACCATTTTTTCTTTAAATTCCCAGCAACAATAAATAAATATTGTTATGTGTACAATTAATGTTATAGAAGCAAAAATACTGATAGGCTGTTATACGATTGTGGTCAGGAACACATAACTGATTCTGCTGATATTAGTCTGAACTGAGGCTGTATTTCTCAGCTTTAGTTCAGGAGACAATTGAGGGGTTGATCCAGAGATTGATTTATTGTATATTGTGTTTGTTCAATTTCTGCAGGTGAAGAAGAAGAAGGTCATCTGGCACAGCTTGCTCGTAAAGCCCAACACCACACCGCCTACATTCAGAAGGTCGAAGGTCATTTGTCCAGACTTGACAAAAAGTCTGATGACAGAGAGAGGTGTGCATTTACCCTGTATGACCAGATTTATGAGCATCCAGCATTATTGTATATATTTAGTCACTGTATTTACTTCTGTGTCTACACACCACCTTCAAATAATCAACACGCCACTTTTAGCTCTTGAACCCTTCGTCAGTTCTGCTGTTGGAGAGTTTTTTCAGGTGATGTTTGGGGTTTGTTAGGGTGAAGATCTGGGCTTTGCTGGCCAAGACCGCCTGGAAACGTAAAGTTTTTGATGTGTGCCGTGCGGCCTGTCGCTTCTGTCTACTCTATGACGATGGCCGATGGAAAATCTTGAGTAAGTGACTCATCTGAGAGAGAAGTGAAAACACACTTTTGACTTGTGAAGTTAAATGTGACTGATGATATCTAAAATTTAATTTTGAGAATTTTGCTTAAATAATTAATTTAATGATTCAGTCATGATTCATTTTTAATGGAGCTGATATCCTAAGCTTTGAATTCATTGAATGTTTGAAGGTTTCATCACAGATAATGTTGAAGTGTGCTGCAGAAGACATTTATTTGTGCTCTGACCATCAGGACCATCAGAATTATCTGCAACTTCACCAGAACTAAATCCTTATTACTTGTTTCATTTTAAGAGCTTCAGTGATTATGACCAGTAAGATTGTAAAAGTCAGAGTCTCAAAAACCAAGGATGTCCAGGTCAAAACAATCAAGTATTTATTTCCTGTTGTGTCCTTTATGAGTGGGATATGTATGTGTCTGATTTTAGACGAGCTCGGGACAAGAGTGAATTCAAGGCCAACGGAGCAGAACGCAGAGACAGAAGTCATTCGTCTGCTGGCCGAGGTTCACCTTATCTGTGCTGAGGTATCAGCTGCTAATCTTGCTAGCTAAAGCAGCAATCCGTATCATTTTATTGTTACTGAGCAAGTATATGACAGATGAGTGTTCAAAATGGTCACCTTACCCAGATTCACAATGGTAAGTTTATAGTAATGGTTTAAAATTTGAGCTGCTGGGTCAGGTTTCTCAGGAAATGTCAGTTTGACATTTGGGTTCCGTCACACCTGTAAAAAGAAAGAAGATCTCTCTCGCATGTATGGATGCTAAATTGATGGAGCGTTTGTAGCTTCTTATTACACCAGTTGTTTAGAATTTAAACCTGACATCCATGTTAAGAAAATAACCGCACAATAACTAGCAATTATATGTTTCTAACAGAGTCAAATCACAAAAAACTGCTCACCAAGCTTTGTTGTTTTAATGGCCTGTTTTAAATTCATATTTTAAAATAGGAATGAGATGAATGATATCATAAACTTTATGATTGCTTTCATATGTCAAGTAATATTATTAACCAATATCAAATAGCAACATTTTTTCCAATGCTCATGGCCATTCTAGAGTAGAAATGAGCAGACAGTTGTTTTTTCTCTAGCCGTCATGTTAAATGTGTCTCTGTTCTATAATTGTGTCAAGTCTGCCTTGATGTCACAGTTGTTTATTCAGGGTTTTTTCTAGTGGTCCATTCCAAGCAATTCATCAGCTGCTTGTCTCTTGAAGTGATTTATTCATTGGTTGTAGACGGGACCTAGAGCGTTTAATCAAGCTGTCAGCAGCAGCCATCGCAGGTTTGACCAGAGAGCCACTGCAAACATCAAGAAAAGCAGCTAAACCCAAATCCATTTCTGTTCTCGTTTCATCATGTTGTTCCAAACCCTGCTGTCACTTCTCTGTGGAACACAAGGTGAATTATGAAGCACCTTAAACTGCTATATGAGAGTCTTTAAAATGGACACTTGTTTGTTTCACATAAAATGATAAACAAGTTTGAAACAACAGGAGAGTAAATATCGACAGGATTTCTATTTTTCAGCCTGAAGTTTGTTTAAAGGACTGAAGACATTAGAGATGTCTCATTTTGTGATGTTTTTTTAATGACCACGTTGGACCTCCAGGGTGATTTGTGTAATGAAGTCCTCAGAGACCTCACGTCTCCTTTGAACTAGAGATAGAGATGTTTAGAACAATGGATTGAGATAGATGTAGGAAAAGCCATGACCTTGACAAGAGCAGAAGTCTGTCGGTGCATCTTCTCTTTGATAGCACACTGCTTTGTTCTCCAACAGTGTGTTTCCTCTGTATTCCGAGGGCTTGGAAAAGTGAAAGTGAAAGATCGGGCTGGGAGTTCCCTCATGGATCTGCGAGGCTTTGATCTTCAGTCACTCTTGTGTTAGAGTCCAGCACCACCCTATGAAGTCACACAGGATTTATAGACAGAAAGAGACAAACTGTGAAACTGAGGCTGGAAAATTACTTCAGCATCACCAGAACTGTGTTTGTAAATGAAGCCTCTAATGATCACAGCGTCTGCTACAAAACATTATGCAATTGTATTAGAATGATATTTATAATGTTCATATATGCAGCACTTTTATTAGAGCAGTTTTATTGGAGCTTATTGAAAAAACAACAATAACAAATCTTTCCTTTTCTCTTCGGACACAAAAGCAGATGTAGTGAAGAAGGTTTTTTCAAAGAGTAGAAACAAACAGTGACTAGCGTCTTCACTAAAGTCTAAAGCAGCCTAATATTTGTGACTGACACACTGTGTATGTGTAGGCAACTGTACTGAAGCTGTGTTCAGAGGGGGTGGAACTGAACACTTTACCTGTAACACCTGAGAAGAGACTGAAGGCCTCACCTGAGGACGACGCCCACAGGACCCTGTACAGGTGAACCCAGCCTGTCCATTCAAAAACACACACACCCAGCTCAGCAGTAACACAGGTATAGTGGTGACACTAGTCTCAGAGGAACTGGGTGTATTAAATGTTCATTCTGAGTTTATACAGTCTAATCATTATACAAGTCTATCTCTACATGTGTGAAACATTTAGAGTTCCGTAGCTGGGATCAGACTCAAACAGAGACGCGATATTCAACAGAAGCAAGTCTTGTGTAGTCTCTAACTGTCATTGGTTTTATTATCTCTTCTTCTTTATCTCCAGCTTCATCTGTTTATGTCGTTCTCTCTATAGTGATTGGATCAAGAATTTATCCGCGTATGCCACAGCTAACTTCCTGCGAGGGGCAGAGCTTGGGGCAGATCTTAATGAGGCCTGGCTGGTAGTTAATGCAGCTACATACCTGTGGAACTACAACAAATGGCTGTTGTCCACCAGAGAGCATCGACTTTTGTTGCCAACATACAGCCGTTTATTAGAACTCCTGAGGCAGACAGGGCATGCTGGGTAAGCTTTTGGATTGTTTCAGTTTAGTGTGTTTACCAAGCTTCACTGTTAATATTGGTCATTTTCAGGGATAGTGATTTAAATAAACTCTAAATATCAAACTTTATTTTGTAACACGAATGCCATAGACTTGCATTGAAGCAGAAACACAAACTACATTAGAGATCAGAGTAAAGGGGTTATTAACTTAAACCAGTAAATAATCAGCTAGCAACCTCGCAGAACACCTTAGCAACTGCATAGCGATCCCTTGACAACCACTCACAAATCTAGCATTGTGGCAGCATGAACAAGAACCTCTTGCATCTAGCGTGTGCTCAGTTATCTGCAGCAGTTCAGATGTCTGCATCATGTGTGCAGGGAGGTGGATCTTCTGGTTCTCCTGTGTGATGCTGTGGCTCAAGGCCTTGTCGCATTGGCGGAAGCGCATCAGAAGCAGCATGAGAGCGAGAGCAGAGGCCTGCAGCAGCTGCCAGCTGAAAAGACAAAGAAAGTGCAAGGAAAGACTGTGGAGAAATCCAGCTCTAACCACGGGTCTCAGCTTGACAGCGCTGTGATGCAGGACCTTAAAAAAGCTTTAGAGGTGAGCTGTGAAGAATCTTCCAGCTTCTGCCCACAGCAGAGAAATATTCTCATCTACATATTACATTACATGCACACAGGCACATATCGTGACTGGGGATCATCTGCCATTGGGCAAAGCATTGTGAGTATCTGAAATAGCTGGTCACCTCTGTGATGCTGTCAGAAATGGACAGTGAAGATTGACAGGGTCTAAAATGACAGTATCACCTGCTAAGTAAAAACTGTCTCTGCAGAAGAATTCATGGTTTTAGTCTGAATGTGAAAATAACATCGTCCCTTCAACATATGACTTCAACAATTTGACATCAACATACAAACAGGATGTATAATTACATTACATAAGTTCTGTAAAAAGGTACAGGAGGCTTTATAGTGAATACACTAAACGGTGAAAAACTACTGTATGATTAACTGTGATTACAGCCCTGACCATCAAAATCTAGAAGCACAACCGAGTGAGATTTGTCTTTTGTGGACTACATGTTTTGTCGACTTCACTGTTTGACAGTATTAGCGGTAATTTCACATGGAAGCCTTGTTTAAGAGAAATCATTCACTAATCGTTTTTTTTAACACTGTTCACACTTGACAAGAGAAATTAATCTTCCTTGAGTTTTCTATCAGTTTGTAACATGATTCTGATTCACAGCAGAGTGAAGCGCTTTCAAAGTGTTAGAGGAACGTTTTTCTGTCTGATGAATGTCTGTCCTGCTGATACCTGCTTCTGCAGGTGTGTGATTACGCCCTGCTGCTGGCCAATGGGAACGCAGAGCCAGTGTCTGTGGAGGTGAGGAGGCAGATTATCAGCACTTGGGTGAGAATTAAGCAGCTGCTTCAGCAACAGATTGGGCACAAGCTGGACGTCAGCCATGAGGTGATACTACAACTGATACTGCAAAACAGCCTCACATGACTGTGATGATGAACTCTTCACACACACAGTTATACACAGAATACAACCAGCAGTGAAACCTCTGCAGGACAAATACATTTAACTGCAACAGCAGAGAAGCCAGGCAGGGGAAAACATTATGCAAACAAAGAAGACACTCATGCAATTTTAAAATCATTGTATAAAGCATTTTAGATGCCCACAAATTACTACAATTACTACAATGACATTTTAATTAAAGTTTTAAAATGACCAAAAAATTGAAAATTGTTAGAAATGACTAAGCCTCATGTTGCTCCAAACTATGGAAATGGAATGGAAAGGAAATGAATTTGATGACTTATGAATTATGATTTCAAAGTACATTTTTCAGAGCTGCAAAAACTATTTTAACAGGACCACAAAAGCACTTCTGTACTAAGTTTAATTTATTTTAAGTGCAAAAATAACAAACACCATTTAACCCGGCCCCTCCCCTGATCTGCAAGCAACAAATAAACAGCAGACATTACATCATATTACAGTTGGTGGCTGTAATGCTCTGCAGCTCCTGAGAATATGTATGTTTATTTAAAGTCTCATGTGTTGGGGGAAGCCCCAAACCTTGTTTCTGTGATTAACTTGAAATTTGTGTCTCTGTGGCCCTCTAGAGTAAAAACGAGGCAGTGAGGGCGATGACCCGTGTGCTGGTCGGGGTCGCGATGCTTCAGTGTAACATGAACTCCAGACTGATGGAGTTTACAGTGCCAAGCCTGTCTGTGGTAACGCCTGCTTAATATTAGCACAATATCACATCTGTTCCTGCTCATAAATGTTGCTTGTTGACTCAAAATGTTGACTCAAAATGTAAAATGCTCTCTTATTTGTAAGTCGCTTAGGATAAAAGCATCTGCTAAGTGAATAAATGTGAACTCTTTGTAAGAAAAATATGTCAAAATGTAAAGAGATCTATTGATTGTTAGGATTGATTATTGTGATTTAAAAGCTGCAGCTTGTGGCCTACAGTAAATTAAGTGATTATGCTTGTCATGAGACGTCAACATCAGTGATGTGATGGGCGTGTCTCCATCAGCTGGTGCAGATGATGCTGGGCTGTGACTGGTTCAGCTCTGTGGTGGAGCTGTATGTGTGGACGCAGCTCGCTCTGTTCGCTCATCAGACACACGACCATGACCTCATTATGACCTGTACCCACAATGCCCTGCGGCTGGAGGAGGCCGCGTTCAACAGGCTAAAGATGACTGCGTATGCCCTGTGAGCACCTTTGACACAATCAGTCTGTCCATAGGAAATAATGTTTTTATAAATCTGATATTCCAGATTCCGCTTTAAATTCTGATTGGTTGAGCTATGTGTGCGCATTGATTAAATTTGAGTAAATCATATACCGTTATGTTAATTAAATATATTACACAGTGGTACAATTGTTTCATATAAATATTATTTTTAATTACATTTAATTGATTATTAAACATGTTATGTTTTTAATCATGTTGATGTCCTTGCATTATGCCCACAAACACGCTATACTTGCTAAAACACCCTTACTGTGCTATAATTAATGAAAGCATGGGCCTTCTGTTTTACATACATTAAATACAGTATTATATGCTTTTATTTACAGTGGTGGTTATTCTTTAGCCATTACAGTGACACCTAGTGGATGTTGAAACAAATACGATTATCTCTTTAGGACACTAGGGTTAGGCAATACTGTCAACTGAAGAAAATATCACCAGCAATAACAAACACAAAGAGAAGCATTTTAGTGGATTTAGGTGTATTTACAGTGGCCGTGTGTGTGTTTAGGTTCGACGAATGTTCAGTTCAGCAGATGTTGTGCAATGCTGCTTGTGTCAGAGGTCAAAGTTTGATCCATGAGGCCAAATGTCATTCTGTCAGATATATGGAAGGTCTCCAGGCGCTGCAGATCGGTGTCAGGTGAGAACTTTAACTGCGCAGTTCGCTCCATGGCGCTCACAGTTAAACCAGCAGATGCGTGTTGACGTGTGTAGCGTTGTGCTAGTCTGAGTGCTGTTGTTTGTTGCAGTTATGCTGAGCAGGCAGGCAGTTGGTCTCTGTGTGTGACAGCTGCTGGGCACTACTGGAATGCTTGTCTTCCCCTCCTGGTGATGAGACAGAACAGACAACAGCTCCACAAACATCTGGAGCTCATTCTGAAGGCCATGAGCAACACCTACACGAGACACATGACTGTACGTCATCAAACTTCATGAACGTTTAACAAAAAGTGTCCTCTGATGTAACGTTTGCGTGTGATTCTGTTCAGGGCAGAAGCACACGTGGCTCAGAAGTGAGATCTGCTACAGCTGTGATAGACACCTCCACAGGTGACAGTTCTTTTCATTCAGTCTGGAGTAATTACACACATTTTGTGATGTGTCTGCAGTCTCTTTGTGCTTCATGTGTTTTATTAAAGCCAAACTCAAAGTAACAGGCAAAGAAAATTCATCAAAAAAAGTTTATGTGGTCTATAAACCTGTTTTGTTTTTTTTATGAAGAATTAAATTAAATTTAATCCTCTTTTTATGTTATATCTGTATTTTGCATGTTGTTTTTGTGTAACTGAGTTTTTGTGTAAATTTGAAAACATGTATCTGCATTGGCTGGGAATCGAACCCACACCTTACAGAGCCACCAATGATGAAGTAGCGTCGCCACCTGCTGGTGTATGTCTGTAATACAGACTGGAGGCAGAGGCTGTCATGTCAACACGAGATTATTTTAATCAAATATAAATTGTATTAACCCTAACCCTAACTCTCTTAGACGTTCTCGTAGTCATGTGACGTTGATACTGTGATACTCAATTTAATTTTGTTAAATAGGATTTTTGTACTTATTTTGTACATGGCACATTTTATGAGCTCAGTTATTAATTACATACAATATGAAATTACATTTTATAAATTTTACTGGCTGTGATACTTTAGGTTTTGCTGTCATAAGATTGTTTTTTATTTTTGTCACGTTTCATTGTTTTATATTATTTTAATGTAGGTGCTGGTGGTTTTGATGATGGCCTGAAACTGTGGGCAGCTATGTACAACGTGCTGTTCCATATTCATGCAGACAGTGGGGACTGGAGCAAGGGGCTACAGGTGCTGGATGAGGCAGTCCGGGTGATGCCACGCTCCTCACACTGTCTGTAAGTACTGGAATATCTGCAGTGCATTGTGGATCACTGATCTCACACTGAGCCAGAGATGAGAAAGAAACGATGCACAAATATCTGCACACAGCTTATACTAAACACATCTGCTGATTAGAGAGAACAATCGTTGCATTTGATGTTTTTGAATAAAGTAATTGTCAACCTTATTATTGTATTATATTTTATTGTTATATTTAAATAATAAATATTTTATAGAAGTATCCAAAATAAGGAAAATTAAGTAGTAAAAAAACAAAACAATTCAGTTTATAAATTCACCTGGTATCTAGATTATAATTCTCAACACTCTTATTCTCTCAACCAGCTTCATGAGGAAACATCAGATGATTTTAAACACTGTTAATGAAGATCTCATGTGTGCTTGACACATATTGGCTGTCCACTCCATTAAGTCATTTATAAAATACACTACATAATTAATTTAAAGAATTTTAAGGTATAGCAGCCAATTTCAGGGAGTCCAGCAATAGCAAGCTTGCTTTGAAAGCCTAAGATCTAACCCTACTATCAGAGCTCTATTTAAAGCCACACCTCCCCAAAACATGAACGCATACAGATTTTGACAGGTAAATAGGACATTCGGGCAGAATGCAATGATTCCAAAGAAAGATAGATGTATTTATCCCACTTTACTTAGTGTCTGCTGTGCGGACATGAAGAATGTTTCAACCAGCATAACAACAAAAGTTTCTGGGAAAAATTGCCTGACCTGCCTTTAAACTTTAAACATTTTTAGGATTCAGTCATGTGTGTACAAGCGTGTGGCTGGTGGTGTAACTCTCTGTTATGTTAGAATTGGGTTATGATTGAATGAGATTGTAGTGTAACTGTCAGTGTGTGTGTGCAGTGTTGTGTTGAAGCAGCGTGCTCTGGTGAAGGCTCGGCTGGGAGACAGTGTTGTGTTGAACATGCGCCACTTCTGTGATGAGAATGAGCTTGTCTGTTCTCGCATGTGGCAGCGTGTCGCTCAGTGCGCTAAAGACCAACTGCTACAGCTAACCTGCTATCAAAACGCCATTACAACACTGACGGTAAAAGCAACACCAGCCTTTTATTCTAAAGAACCTGTTTGATATAGGGGTTAATATACACATGTAGTGTAGTCTGTGTTTTTGTTGGTCGTGTGTGTACTGCATGTGCTTGTAAAACTTTCTTTGGATTTGTGATCATGTTTTTGGGTGAATCTCATGGGAAAAAAAATGTCCAGGTTATAATCAAAAAAATAAAATAAAGAAGAATATTTTACAAAGGAAATAGTTTGCAAAGGACTGTTTTGTATAATTGTGTGTGTGTGAATCGCAGGACCCTGGTTCTCAGTGGCTGAAAGTGGACTTTCTCCTGGAGTTTGGAGAGTGGCTATATTTCACACAGTTTCCTGTAACAGATGCCCGTCTGCAGATCGAGTGGGCCGTAGACATCCTGTTGTTCACCAGCACAGACTCACAGCAGACCACTGGTGAGCTTTTATTAAAGTGTGTTGAATGAACTCGTTTTCCACACTATAGTACAGATGACATTTGTTAATCTACATACATTTGTACTGCTGTTAGGTTTTACAAACTACAGCATGTCAGACAGTTACTGTGTATTAAAAAACGTCTTTCTTGTGGTTCACGTTTGTCTGTCAGAAGATGCAGAGGGCGCTGGTGGAGTGTGTCCAGGGTTGGCCGGGCTGGGAGTTCACAGTGTTGACTTTGGGCTGTGTTTGTCTGATGTGAGGGAGATCAGACGTCTGGAGGGTCTCCTCAGAGCTCACACACTGCTGGCTCTCACAGAGGAACCATCATCTACCAAACATCAGCAGCACCTGCTCATGGCCTGCAGCTTCACACAGCACATCTGGAAGGTTCTGCAGCTTCTTTTGATTTGTGTCTATGTAGCTTTTTTATCTCTTTCCCATTCCGTAAATCCCTGTTATTGTTACATGCAGGTGTCCATAGCCACAGCACAGAAAGCGATGTTGAGGAATCCATCAGCTGTTGGTCAGCCTGTGTTCTCTGCCAGCTCCAAAAAAGACAGAGAGCGACAAGATGATAAGAAGGTGAAGCAGGTGAGAGCATTGACGCTCAATGCACAGAAACCGCATGCTGTAGCAGAAACACTATGAGCCGTTTGATCAAATGTGCAGATTATTCAATGATTTCTTGTTGTCGGTTCTTGTTGTGAGCTTATGAAAGCTATATTTACATTACATTTATATTTAAGCCTTTAGCAGAAGCTTTTATTCAAAGTGACCTACAGTGCATTTAAGGTGTACAATTTATCAGTACTTGTGTTCCCCGGGAATTGAACTCAGAACCTGTGCGCTGCTAACGCAATGCTCCACCAGTTGAGCTCCGAGAACACAGACATACTATAACAATATATTAAAGCATTTAGCAAACACGTTTATCCACATTCACTGACACCACATTTAAACTTTATATTTCATGACTGTGTGTTAGTGTGTAAAACATGTCAGCTTCCCAAATTGATTTTAACATGAAAACAATTCAGCATGCAGTACAGTGCGGTCATGTGACAACGTGGCTTAGTCCTGTTTATTGTTAAATACATGCATGCTGCTGCACGTAATGTTAGTTTTGAACAGAAGTCAGAACACACTCTGTAGCGCGTTATGTATGTATATCAGCACATATTAGTATTTTTCTGGGCAGCGTTTATATCTGTAGTGTCTCCATTCATTGTGTTTCTCCAGTTTTCTCCTGTTGATGAGAAACCTGGAGGGAAAGCTCCAGAAATCTGTGTTCCCATCAGCCCCGAGCAGTGGGCTCAGTTTGAGTGTCCACAGGAAGTCCGACAGGTTTTCAGTTGTGACAGCAGCCCTTACAGCATCAACACCAGCACCATCCGCATGCAAGTCAGTGGATCACCACTAGAGGGCTGTAGGACCCTTGAGGTTTTGAAACTGTAGTTGAACCCCTAAATACTGGCATGTGACGACATTATATAAATTGTAAAATATAATAGTAAGTTTAAATGAGGGTAGAAGTTTTACTGAATTTAATACCACAGCTGTTAATAGCAGGTCTGATCACTCACAGTAAGAGTCTCACGTGTGTGTTAATGTTTGTTATTTGTGTGTGCTGTTTAAGGTTTGTGCTGAAGAATGTGTGGATCAGTTTGTCTGTCTGATGATTCTAAAGCTCTCTCTCTCTGTCCTCTTCTCAATCATCTTTTCTGTTAATCTCCACATTATTTGCTGTCAGTCTTATGTGTTTGTTTGTTTTTTTAGGATCGCACTTTGTTTTATTTGGATTTGTTGATCGGAGAGTTGGAATCAGTCAGCTTGATCCCGTTGACCTTTGCCCCTCTTCATCTGGCTGAGGTCATCACTCATGACCTCACTCAGAGCAGGAGTCACTCTGACCTCTACCGTCTCAGGTAACACACCAGGCCCCAAAACAGACTCTTCAGGTCTCTGTTTCTTCTGAATGTACAGGAGCATGTAGATCACTGAAGATTAAAGCTGATAAAACTGAAAGCTGATGATTTTATGGGGCTTGAAGTGTCTCTTTTGGCAACAAAACAATATTCTCGGTGACACAATACAACAGTAAACAGTGTTTTAAATGAAGACAAACTGTATTGTGACATAGTTAACATGCTTGTCTACACTTGTGCTCTCTCGGCTAGAATACCTGAAAAACTGACTGAAGAACAGCTGATATAAAAGCTGATTAATAGTGTCTAAAAAAGGCCCAGCATCATTTGTTTGTAGATGACACTTAGTTTGATATTTTGTCACTGTATGTAACAGTTACATTGAGGGGCTTTGGAGTGTGGCTGTATATTGTTGGGATGTAAATTGTATTGAGATTGTGACTGTCACTGTATGCTGTCGTCTCTCAGAATTATCAGGAACTGTCGTCAGCTGGGCTTCCAGTCTCTGTCTCCTTACTGTGAACATCTTCAGAGTCTCACACGTCTTCCAGAGGAGGAGATGCAGTACGACTCTCTAACTGAACTGATTTCAACACTCATGAGATCTGATCATTATTACTGTCACAAGCTTCTTAAGTGTTTAGTAAAACTTTATATTATATTATGTTTAGGTGCCATAAAACAATCATCCCTCAAAGAAAGAAGACTCAACCACCACCTGACAGCAACTTAAGAGATGAGGTCAGTGCAGTGCATCGGCGTTACAGTATTACTGTGAGAGATGAGGTCAGTGCAGTGCATCGGCGTTACAGTATTACTGTGAGAGACGAGGTCAGTGCAGTGCATCGGCGTTACAGTATTAC
>JAZGTK010002629.1:0-30870 GCA_036877625.1 Ambastaia sidthimunki | reverse complement strand
GGGCATCACGCAACAAGTTTTGCACACCTGAATTGGGGGATTTTCTGCAATTCTTCTTTGCAAATTATCTCAAGCTTGATCAGGTTGGATGGGGACTGACAGTGGACAGGCATTTTCAGGTCTCTCCAGAGATGTTTGATAAGGTTCAAGTCAGGGCTCTGGCTGGGCCACTCAAGAACATCACAGAATTGTCCCTAAGCCAATTGTTTTTATTGAGGACATCTCTGTACTTTTATCTATTCAGCTTTCCCTCAATCTTGGTTTCATCAAACCGGAAAAACTTGTTCCTTACAGACCATCAAGTTCTTGGTCACCTCTTTTACTAAGGCCTTTCTTTGCTGATTGCTCAGTTTGGTGAGTAGCCAGCTTTTGGAACAGTCCTGGTTATACCAAAGTTGATCTGTTTGAGAATTATGGAGGCCACTGCACTATTGTGAACTTTTAGTGCAGCAGAATTTTTTGTAGCCTTCTTTAGATCTGTGCCTTGCACTCCTGTCTCTGAGCTCTGCAAGCCGTTCCTTGCATTGTCAGCTACTTTTATAAAGAGGTGTACCTATTCAAATCATGTCCAATCAATTTTATATTGCCACAGGTGGACTCGAATCAACGTGTAGAAACATCTAAGCAACAATCAAAAAAAAATGGGAGGCACCTGAGCTAACTTTCAAGTGTTAGTGCAAAGTGTCTGAATACTTATGCCAATTTTTAATAAATTTACATTTCCAAAATTCTGTTTCCACTTTGTCATCATGGGGTACCAAGTATAGATTAATGAGAAACTAAATTAATTTTAATAATTGTAGTTTCAGGCTGCAACATAACACAATTGAAAAAAAACAAATGAAGTAGGTTTGAATACTTTCTGTATACACAGCAGATTCAATTCAACACAAATGTTTTAATCTTGACGGTGCTTTTCAGTTTTGCACTGATCCAGAAAAAAACATTTCAGCATAAAGAGAAATAAAAAAGAAATGAACTCATCATGTGCATGATACATGTCTTTATGGAAGATCAACAGATGGTTGTATGTTACCTGAAAGAGTGAGATAGAGCAATCCAGACCAGCTGTCATCACGATTTGAGCAGAGGAGTGAAACTGTACTGTGGTAAGCCGATCTTCAGCCGGACGTTCATTATTAGCATTCAAGCACTTTTTTATCTGTCACCAAGAGAAAAAAATAACGCTGTTTATAGCACTACACTTAACACTTAGGTTTACATCTGTTTTTTACCTAAAACAAAGAAACACTTTCTACACATCTGAATTTGTACAGCAAGCAGTTATGCAGCAGACAGTTATAAACATACAACCTTAATAATTCCTTTGGGAAGAGCGTCAGAGGCGCCGACAAAGTTTCCAGTCCGCTGCAGCAGATCATCATCATCATCATCATCCTCATCTTCTGCTTTCAGAGAGAAATATTCAAAATGTATAATGGTGATGCTGTTAGTGTAAATGACAAAGATTGTGAATGTTATTTACGGGTCTTTAGCACAACAACATGCAGCCTCTGCATTCTAAACTAACCTTTCGTTAGCCAGTTGACTGACTAAAATATTTTTTATAGCTGGAACTATTAGTTAATTAAATATGAAGTTCTTACCTTTCTTCTGAGTTGTCCCTGCAGTCACCTCTGCCCAGCTCGGTACTCCACCCATTGATTTCTGAAACCTGTCAGACGAATTAGTGTCTTGTTTCCTTTGTTTTTTATTTTTATCTTTTTTTTACTTACTGCTCCTTTAAGTGCTGCTGTAGTCTTGGTTTTTTCATCGTAGTTTGTGTTTCACTCTTCATGAAATCCGCACGAAATCGATGTGTCATGTCAACACTAAAGAACATAAAATATCTATGAGAAAAGATAACATGATAGCTACACCTTAAAATGAACAAGATGTCATGACGACTGACGTGATTAAAGGCCATCTAAACAACATCAGTGATTTTCTCTACAAACAATTCGCTCCAGCCCACAAGAGTAAAGACTCTGCGAGTAAGGTTGGCTTACTCTTCCTCCAGATCATCATCATCATCTTCCCATACGGCTGCTTTGTTTGCAGGACGTATAGGGCGCTCCTCATTGTTCTCTGAAGAAATACTGCAAGGGTCATCATCAAGTAAGGTGCTGCTTCCCTGTTTACAGAAATCACATGAATTTAATGGATCATCTATAGATGTAAATTAACTTTTACTATCATGAAGACATGAGGTTAAAATGTTTCTGAATGTAGAACCTTTTCAGACCCAGTGACCTAATGACCTACATTCTCAATTAACTACCATTCCTATTCTCAAAAAACATATTCTATTACCACTTGGATAGTACATTCGTAAAATAATTTGAGTATATTTAGGTTTATAACACGTCTGGTTCTCACCTTGATAATAAACAGGAACTGTAGTTTGTGAGTAAAGCTGCAAATTGCTTCAAGTCAGCCATCTCTAATAATCTGATATGCGCTTTAAAATCATGAAAATTGCTACATAACAAATAATAAGTTGCATTGTGTAACTTATGTAAGTGTGCTCCAGCTCAGAACTTGTGTATGTATGAGTGCAGTCCTCCGAGGGAGGCAATCGCGTTCATGGCAACCATGTCTAGTGTGAGGACACTCTTAATAACCAATCATTTCAACTCCCAGATGAAGAAACAGGATAGAAAAACATTAAGTCCAACACTGCCATCAGTGTTTGATTTCATAGAATCTAATTAACCATGACACTGACAATGTCTTCTAAACTGTATAGTAACTCGGGTCCTTTGCACTTACTTCATCTACATTTCTAATGACAATAAAGCTACAGCAATATGCAAGAAAAGTCACCATCTCATTACTGGCCTATTCTTTAATTTTCCAAACACTGATAATTCCTGATTAATTAAAGAGTTTCGGGTTTGCTAATGGAGCTCTGACATGAGCACATCTATGATCCATCATCATGCGCACACACACAGACAAACAGAGACACAGACACGCAGACAGCAGTGATGATGGTGAGATGAACCTCAGTGAGCCGCTCGGCCAACCGCTCCTCCGCGCCGAACACCAGCTCTTCCAGCAGCTGGACTGACGCGTCCTCCTCGCCTAGTGTCGCGCACTGCGCCGCGTGCGTCTGCTGTTTACAGCGCTCCTCTGCCACGCGCGCGGGATCCGGTTTATCACTTAAACGCCGCTTTGCGTTCTTCCTCTGTTTTTTGACGAAAGACTCGGATGAGTCCATATTGACCAAATGTCAATAATATCAGTTTTTTAGGTATTGCGTTAAACGTTCACAGCTCACAGCGTCCGAACACGTGAACTGGACTTCCGCAAAAGGCGGATCTCTATTAGGACCCCGAGTGATCCCCATGGCTCAAGTAACATTTTATGGGTATCGCTTTTCGTGCCTGACTACAATTGCAGCAATATAACAAAATGATAAATGTGGTTTGAACTGCGGTTTGACTATTAAAGTCTTTTAAATTAAACGTTTTATATACTAGCATATAAACGATGCTATAGATCGTTTAGATATAGATAGAGTGAAACAGAGTGAAATCAAGCATTTATCGTTCTTACTGTTTTTAGTTAGCTTATGTACGTTAACCTGCTAGCTTAGCATATACACCTAAATACTTTAGCTAATATTTCATTTGTTTGTAGAAAAAATTATATTTACAACAAAGTTATTGTTTAATTATAATAATTTAAATAATGAAATGTAATATTGTGTTATTTTTCGTATTATTATTGTTATTATCGTTATTATGTTTAATTATTTTTTGTTTATTTAATGTTTTTAAAGATTACTTTATGTATGTATTTTATATTATGGAAATTAGAGAACTTAAATAATATTAGGTAAAAGCTGCTCTCAGCAGCTTTTTTTGTTTCTCTTAAACAGTGAGCTTCCGTCTGAGTAACTACGTGCACTACAGTTTACTGAAAAGGTTCTGCAAAAACTAGTCGCTTTTTTAAAATTTGCTAAGGTGGTTTGAAGTCACTACATCTACCGACAAAGTCGCCAAGTTGCCAACACTGCTTGAGAAATCAGGTCTGTACCTAGCGAAGACCCCGGAGAGAGGCCGCCGCGACGCCTGTCCGGAAATCGGTTATCACGTATTAATAAAAGATTCATAAAATTCATTAAAAGTCAGATATATACAAGTATTTGGTTTAAAACGAGGCAAATATTTTAAACTTGTATGCTTTGTTAAACTGCCATGGTTACGTTTTACGGAAAGGCATACTCAGTGGAGACCAATTTTTCAATCTAATGTCCCACTCTTTTTGCTTCTATCTAATATTTCAGCCTTAAAGATGATTGTCGCAAAAAACATCATATGACCATTATATGACCATTATATTACTAATAGTGTTAATACTGTTAATCTTTGTTTAAATTTTAATGCTTAAGTAAATGTGCCACGATATGTTATACTGCCATCTAGTAATTGTAAATAGTGTTCCATTGAATATTACAGCACTTTAAGCATAGCTGTATCAAAGACGAGCTTTGAACGTTTTAAAAAGTTTAGTATGTGTTAAAAAATGATTTAACCCACTTTCATTCAAAACGTTTTGTTTTACTAGTTCTCTTTATTCTTTAAATTTAATATGTGAAAGTATTCAAAAGCTATGTTGAGGTAAAGTATTCTACCAACCGAGTATCAGTACTAATTAAAATGATTTACTCATGCATGGCAGTAGCGTAATATCATAATTTTTTAAATGTTTTTTATTTAAAAAATAAATAAACTACAAATAAAAACAACATGGCTACTAAAGTATATAAATAAAAACATAACAATAAGGTTACTGTTGTGGAACCATGGTTAAACAAATTGTAATTAATTACACTTTACTTAAAAAACAGGTAATGACACAAACAACTGTAGTGTCTGCTACATAAAACTTTGATACAATGGTTGGTTTATGTGTTTTTTTTTTTTTACATGTTTTAACGTTTTTATTTTGCACAGAGCATTTAGCTTGCTAGGACAAGCTGACACTACATTGATTAGCCATACAACAGCAAGATATCGCGATAACAGTTTTTGAGCAGGCATTTAAAACAGCTACCAGATCCTTTTTTATTAAAGTTACATTTACAAACAATTATTAACAAATAACAATTAAAATTCTAAAGGAAGACACTATATCAGAAATTACAGCATATAAAATGTGGACGCTCTTGAAATCTAAAAGTAATGTCATTATCAGTAAATAGTTACAAGATTAATGATAATAAAATAATGACAACTAAAAATAAATAATTTAAATGGGTAAAAGTATGTATTAAAAAACAATCCTCACAAAGGATAAGAAAGCTACATAGCACTTAACTGTGTACCAATGGAAGGAGCATAAGTTTTAAGTTCATTTACAAAATGAGGAAAGAAAGTGACTTGTTTTGTCAGTACCCATACCCGAAATGTGACCTCTGCATTTAACCCATCACTGGTGAGGAGTACACACACACACACACACACACACACACACACACGTTAAATGGGTTAAATGCAGAGGTCACATTTTGGTTATGGGTAACCGTAACTGACAGAAAAATGTCACTTTCACATCAGAGTCATCAATCGAAGTTTCCGAAGAGGATCTTCTTCATAAATACTTCAGAGTTTTCCATGCTTACAGTGTCATTTTGGATCTCCTGGCATCAAAGCACAACCTCAAATTTAGCTCTCGTACCCTGAAAAAAAATTAAACAGACTGTCATTGTACAGAAGAAAATTCTACACACCTTTGGACATTGTTCAGGCAGCAGTTTCTGAAGAGTTGAATGGTCCTGGACAGCAGTATGGTTATCGCACAATGTGCCAGACACTACGTCAAAAACACAATCTTACAGTTAAGAGACAAGATGTAATGCTTATAATGGCAAATCTTGATCCATTAGGTGTTCTGCATCGATCAGGAAAAAGGTTTGTAAAAAGGTTTATCATTCTTTGGGGCCAAATCATGTCTGGCACATAGATGGCTATGATAAATTAAAACCCTATGGTTGGCCATAAGTGGCTGCATTGATGGCTACTCCCGGAAAGTGATGTGGTTGGTTTGTGGAGCTAGCAATAACAACCCAGAGGTTATAGCTCATTATTACCTGCAGTGTGCAACTGAATTTGGGGTCATACCAAAGCTTTTTCGCATGGACTGTGGCACTGAAAATGGTGTAATGGCTGCAATACACTGCTGTCTGAGATCAACAGACACAGATGATCTTTCAGGGATCATTCATTTATTAGAAATAAGCTGTTACTTAATGTCTGAAAGTATGTTTATATCATTTTTTTTTATTTTACAGAGCTCAGTTCTGGATGGATCTTCTGAATGATCTGAAAGAAAGAAAAACTCTTTAATGGCAGTCATGAGCACATATGCTTGACGTGTTTTATGTTTTTGAGTGTGCTGCAAAAGGACCTTGATGAATGCAAACAAATTTGGAACACCCACACCATTAGGACAGTTAAACAGTTTCGCTGTCCTTCTGGTAAACCAGATGCAATGTACTTTCTTCCACATAGGTGGTATACATAATGACTAGTACTATATGTATTAGTGTGTGTGATTAGAAATGTTAAAGTCACAAATACAACCACCCTTATATATGGACTTTCCTCCATGAAACACGAAAGGGAGATTTTATGCATAATGTCTCAGTCATCATCTACCTTAATTGCATTTTTCTTTAAGTGTACAGTGATTTCTTTGTAAAACTGAACCTTTTTACTGAACCTTGCTGCAGGGTTAAAACACAAAAAGGATATACATAATAACCAGATAACCTTTATTGCAAACAAAATGCTGCATCTGATGTCAAAGTTTGGTGGTAAACATTTTTTTTGTTTCACTTGAAGGTTTAATGGAACAGAATGTGGATATGCTAACTCACAGGACAACCTACCTCAGTTTATCGTTGAACCCACTCTAAGTATGTGTGGCGATGACCAGCTTCAGGCAAACTTTAAAGAATTGCTTAGACAAGGCAATTTGACTACACCTCAGAACTGGGAGACTGGTGTGGAGAACTACACAACTTTGAAGAACATGGCTCAAATGTAAATGCTGTTAAACAAACACCTAACAGTTAACATTCCCCTTTAGTGCCAGGTGAGTTTTGTATTCCAAAGTCCATTGCATTTTTGAACTCTTCATAACTTTTGGACATTGGCAATTTGATTGTGTTGGAACAGGTGCTGGCAATAGGAAAGTTGGGGTTGAGGGACAATTGTCAAAGGAGGCAGTGAATTCAGTCCTGTAGCAACACATCAGAATATCCTGTCGGGACAGTCCTGTTCCTTTACCTTCAGTATCAAGTAGATAGTCTCTCCAATATCCAAGTATTCTAGTTTTTTCTTGTTGTCTGGTGCTACCTAATTTACTAGAGATAGCCTCCAATGATTCAGGTGTTAGTTTCTCCATACCACAGCACATATAGGATCTAAACATAACTGGATGCTGCTGCAAGGCACGAATGACATCCAATGTGGAAAGCCCATCCCTAAATCTGTAAAACAGGCATTTATTGCAAAGTGTCTATAACAGTTCTGATAGTGATAACATGGTCTCAAATTAAACACAAACATACCTTTGTATCGAGTACTGATTTCTGTATATTACGTACCACTATATGAAATCCTTCACAATGTTCTGTTTGCCTTCTACACTTTGTGGATTTAGCAGTCTGCAGCAAGCTAGCATAATTCTCAATGAGCATGTGTAATTCATCTGATGACGCCGCACTCGATATCTGGGGTAAATAAGGAGTATTCCACCAAAATAAACATTCTGTCATCATCTATTTAGCCTTTTGTGTTTCAAAACCTGTACATGACTCTTTTTTATGGGACACAAAAGAAGATAAATAAAAATTGAATGTACCTCTTCATGTCTGTCTTCATGCTCTCATCTGATACATCTCCTATTGTTCCATCAAAGTCAGTCCTTCTAGTAAGGTGATTGTATAGTATCTCTGAAAGGTAGCAAGGACCTGGACCACCATGAACAATAGAAACTGCGATCATCCGGCCAGCAAGAAAGTATTTATCTTCTCTGGCAGCTGTAGTGAATTGATAAGTAGAAAAACAAGACAATTATTAACAGGGAAGGTAAAAAGTACTGTTAAAACTAAAAGTATGTAACTCGCCTGCATTGTTGAAAGTGAGAAATCTCTGATTCTCTGAACCATCAAATATTCTTTGCGTTCTTAAACAGTTGGAAACTCACGTCTGGGACCACCTGTGTCTACTGCATCTTCGGTTGTCCCTTCATCATCTGTGAATTTGACAAGCATGTCATGTGGGGGGTCATATGATGCTCGTTTAAAACCACAAATTGCTCCATCCCAAACACTGGCTGTTGAATCTGCTGCAAGATTTCTTCTGTGTTTTTTGTTTTTGTTTATGGACCATGGATTTGTCTGACCCATCACGTCGTACCTTCCTGCTGTGGCAGGGGGAGCGCTCCCTTGAGGACCACGCCAGAGATTTTTTGGCACTAGCTGAGCAAACTGTTTTCCAGGACTTTGGTTTAAGCGCAATATATTACACCTTGCTCAGCAGTGCCACCAAGGCAAGGTTGTCAGAATGGGTCCTTGGGAGAGCCTTCTGGTCTATGTTGAGTGGGTCCTGACCCAGTGCCCAGTCCTACATCATCCACGAGTGCAGAGCCACTGCCCGAGAGCACAACTGACGGAGAGTCCGAGCTCCAGGCGACCGACGAGCCATTGGACGTGTGTGCGACAGAGCCGAGGTTCGTCACTGAGGCCGAGCCGGTGCCGTCAGATCAGGTGAGTGTGTTGGAGGTGGAGCATAAGGTGGATGACAAGGACGAGGGAGGCTACACCCACTGCACAAGCGCTGAGGGTGAGCCATCACTGGGTTCCATGCACTGTGTTCTGGACATTATGCCTGACCAAGATTTCCCACCCACCCCCCCATTCATGTTGGAATTTACCTGTCATGATGTACCAGCCACATCGCCACTGGATTCTGACAGCACGTTCGCTCATCCTCAGCCCACCACCTGTGCAGTGGCTGAGCTGCAGGGCTGCCATCCTCTATCGGCGCCGTGGCTGGAGAGCCCATCGCCATTGCCCCTGGTCTCTGAAACCTGGACTCCGCCTCGGCCCTCTGACCCTGCAGCTCCACCATGCCACCTAGCTCCCTCGTCTCTCTAGCCTCACCTCAGTCTGTCGTCGGCCTTCCCTCGCCCCAGGATTTTACTTCTCCAGCTGCGCCTCATCCCTCCATCCCACAGGCTCGGTCCGACTCCTACCATCCGTCCTGACTCGCCTCGGTCCTCTGTCGCACTGGCTCCACCTCGGCCCGCCAGGCCCTCATCGTCACCAAGGACCATCGACTCTCTGTCTCTGCCTCAGGCTCCAAGTCCACCTGCTCCGCCTCCATCAGTCGGTCCACTGGAGTCGTCAGCTTTTCGGGTCCTCCCTCTGTCGGCTCTGCCGTGGACCACCATCATGGCTGTGGCCTGGGTCCTGCCCAGCTCCCTCTTCCCCAAGCCCCCCATGTGTCTTCATCGTCCTGTCCCCCCATCGTCATGTCTGGACTGTCTGGTTGGTCCCTCTTCCAGGAGTCCGACCCCCGCCAGAGCCCCTCCTTTGACTATCTATCTGTTTTTGTTTTTCTACGGCACGGGGTCGCGCCTTCTGGAAGGGGGCGTACTGTAACATCCCCGTTTGGACTGTCTCTTGGTTTGTTCTGTGTTGCCCATATTTGGACCTCCTGTGCTTGTTATGTGTAATCAGTATCACCTGTGTCTCATTTATGTTTGATTAGTCTGTGTATTTAAATAATTTCCTGTTTGGTCTAGTTTGTCGGTGATTGTATTGTGATGTTGCGTGTTTCCATATCTGCCTGTTCATGCCTTGCATTCTGGATTAAATCGTTTATATTTTTGAAAACTCTTGTTCATGCCTGTTTGTTGGAACCCATCCTCATTACACCTGGTACTTTTATGATGTCATGTCGATCGGTCTACGCAAGCGCTGCGTGATGTCAAACGTATATATTCCCAAAGACCTGGTTAGCTTGTTCATTGTTCATTTGTCAAGAATATGTAATACCTCTTGTTCTTGTGGCATTGAATTAATAAAGTTTTTTTTTTTTAAAAAAAGGTTAGCTTGTTCAGATTTGTTTTATCAGGGTTGGGGCTAAACACACACTTTACATATGCATGTAAAATATGTAATCGTATTGAAGTATTCAGCAACACTAAAATGAACATTAACACATACTGAAATTACTTACATCAAACACTCTTCCAAACGAATCAACAACCTCTTCTGAACGCATACTAATCATTTTCCAGTTCTGTGGGGCTAATGGTCAGGAGCAATTCTAGTGGTCGGGAGCATTTCCGTTGTGTTGTGACTTGATTCCGTTGTGTTGTGACTTGATTCCGTTGTGTTGTGGCTTGATTCCGTTGTGTTGTGAACCTATGTTTGCTTTTTATATTTCGTTGTGTTGTGCACTACAGGGCCACCGTAATATAGTATTGTGAGCACTCTTTTTTCAATACACCAAATTTACAAGGTTTACATTGGTTTACATTGGGGTTTACATTGACACAGAAAATTTGTCTATGCAGCTGACACCAAAATTACTTTCAATAGATACAGTCAAAAAAAATATGTTCAGTGGTTTCAACATCATTCTCAAAATGAAACCAAACAAAATTGACAAGCATTTTCTCCAATATCAAATTTAAACCTTCAGATGCATATTCTGTATGTCATTCATTATTTTGAAACAAAGTTAGTGGAAAAGTAAGGTAATTAATAAATTTTTTTTATCTAACCCAGTTTTCATTAAATACAAAGACTTATTACAGTGTACAATAAAACCAGATACAAGTTTTGTGTGGACTGAAGTTGTAAGAAAATGTTTTTCCACAAACAAAACAAGACAAAGATCACAGGACAACTCAAAGAACACAGGACAAAATTATATTTAAGCAAAATTTCCAAACCACCTACTTTCTCGAATACTGACGATGAGATGGTAAACCATAAGGTACAGTATTTGTATTACAAAAGATTATCTCAGCCTGAGTTTTTAAGACAGTATTTATTAATTCTAAGTCAACAGCTACCACCTTTCTTCATAACTTTGAATCAAGTAGTTTGTATTACTATAATGCTAATTCCTCCGAATGATGTTAAGAAGTGTACTGTTATACTCCTTCACTAACTGATGGGGGAAAGCGGAAGCTGAGTAAACAAATCTAGACAGCAATTCCATTTTGGTTAACAGGATTTTTCAAAATATTGGGATTTCTCTTTCCATCCAGCTATTCAGAACAGGTTAGGTGCACTACATTAAAATGCTGTGTGTGTATAGGCTCTTAGGTAATTGAAATAAATAATAAATAATTAACAAATAATTAACAGGAATCGGACTATTTTCTGTTTAAACTGACTGTTCAAACTACAACGTTAAATTTTGGGCACAGCCGTTACTTTAAATACACGATCATTAAAGTTAGAGAAGCTTAACACAGTTCAATATTTTTAAGATGTAAAGGATAGTTTGGCGAGTCTATGATTTAATTTAGCCTAGTTCATATTTTGGCACGGCTTCGTCACGGCTAACGTCGCGTTTGCGGAGATCACGTGACTAGGAAAGTGTTTTGCTGCTTCCGGGAGCAGACCGTGTGTGTTTTCAACAGGAAGACCAGATGGGATTATATGCTCATGCTGTATAAAATGCAGATTTGCTCTGATTCTGTGATCGTGCAGTGTTTATCTGTACAAACTAACCCGAAGCACGTGTAATAACAGTTTAGGTTTAGTAGGGCCGTAACGACTCACTGGAGCGGGGCGAATGACTTCCGGAGCAGCGGCGTTATAGCTTTGTCATTAATTGTAGCGTTAAATCAACATTTAGATAATTGTCAGATTTGTGTGGTTGAGCGGTTTTACTAGCGCGATTGCGGTGATAATGTGGAGTTATAAAGTCAGTAAGTTTTATTCTTAAACACAAGCTGATGCGCGTTTGTGACAGGAACACGCTGTGTATCATGTTTGTATGTATATAGACTGCTAACAGGCTAAAGTTGAGACTAACTCGGTGAATGTAACTCATAAACAGGCTTGGGCCACATCAGTGGTCATTTAAACGAGCGCGTGTAATAAGGTTTGATCTGAAGCGATGAGCCCACAGAAGAAGATGAAGAAAAGGAAGGAGCTGAACGCGCTTATTGGACTGAGTGACAGCAGCAGAAAGAAGAGCAAACAGACGTGTGGACACAGATTACTGCGAACAGAACCGCCCAACTCTGAGTCCGAGTCCAGTTCAGAGGAGCACGAGTTCAGCAGCGGCAGATCTGGACTGTTCGGAAAGTGAGTTGAGTTTGAGTCAGTAAGTCATGGTGTTTACATGGAGCATTTCAGTTGTAATCGGTTTAAACGTCCAATCCGAATGAAAATGCGCCATATATACATCCCAGTCGCAATAAAAGGCCCAAACCGATTGAAATTTTATTCGCTTTTCCTAAACCGGTCAAACGAAAAATTCCACAATGTAAACAGATCAACCTGATTACTGTTTGAGTGCTTCCTTCTGTTTAAGGAGATGTTTGTAGTACAGTAGCATTCAGGTAACATTTTGGAGGTGCCACTCTGTTCTTGAAGCACAACTTTCTATCAAGGTTATAAATAACTAAAACTAAAAATAAATTTCTAAACATGACTTTAAAACTTGTGCTTCAATTAAAAAACAACAGCTATGCTTTGTTTCAAAACTAAGCTAGCAAAAACGCCCAAACTGATTAACATTTTCATTGGTTTGAGTGGGGTGGGATAAACGTTTCTTAAACGGATCAAACCAAAAATTCCCCATGCAAATGAGTTAAACTGATTTACTTCTAGACCATGTCTTCTGCGCATACATGATTATGAGTTGCATCTCGCAGAGTAAACATAACAGACCACTCTCTTACCTGAGGTAAATGATCACATGTTTGTGATCTCGCAGCACACAATTAAATATGAGACAACTTTGAATGAGTGCTTAAAAGTTTTCAACACTAATGTCAGCATGCAGTGTAAATGAATCACTAGTTATCACTGACACTGTTCCTCTCGTTCGTGTCTGCTGTTGAGTAACAGCTTGCCATTTTTTTATTTGTTTAAATAGAGATTTGCACCCAAAATAGTGTACTTGCTTTCACCTGTTAAGATAACTGATGCTGTACCAACAAAAATAAATGAACTGAAATGAAGGGTTTTCCTAAGGATTTTTACATGACATTACGTGAAAGTAGTCAGCATAAGAAATAACAGCGCTCCATTCTGACAGGATTTAAAATGCAACAAACTGGAAATAGGCTAATGTGAACAGTCGGAATGATTTCGGTTGGAATGACAAAAAGTTTTTCAGATCAGATACATTTTTCTTACCGTCAAAAATCAGATCTCCTCAAATTAAATACAACCTCTGTCACTCAAAATTATAAACCAAAATATGATGATGGGCCCAAGCACGATGGCCTATCGCTTCTTAGAAAGCAATGCATATTTGTAACATGCATTCAATTTTAAAAATAACTAAGGACTATTTTAAAGTCTGTTCTTACTAATTCTGATGTAAGTGACGCTCATCCTACTTCCAGTTGGTGGAGCTATGACTGTGATTCACATCATTGTGATTAACCCACAAACACTTACTGTTTTTTTTTTTTTTTATTTATAAAAAAAACAATAAATTTGCCATAAATGTATTACCTCGGCATGGCAACACTGTTTGAGATATGAACTCTATATGAGATATGAAATCTGTTCACAATTTAGCATCTTCAATGTTTTTTTTTTCTGACCAAGATTAAAGTGACTTGAGTAAATTTAAAAGGACTCTTTTAAACTCTGTTTTAAGTGACATACTTTCTTCTGCCAGTTCATGTCATGGCACCATTTTATTACTTATTACTTTCAGAAATATGAAATTCATATCTACTTTGAAGTTAGTTAAAAGTACTTTGTCAAAGGCCATGTCGGTGCTGCCATACTTGTTAATTATGGGCATACATTTTACATTGGCATTCATTTTCTTCATCATATATACGGTATATTAAAGACAGACAGTATGCATATAGAATATATACATAAATGGGACAAAAGCTTGTGAAACTATGACATTGCGCATTGTATTGTGTAGTGGTGGGCGCCATGTTTAAGGACACACTCATCAGGATACTAGTATACAGTGACAATAAACTGAGAAACATGATAATGAATGATGATTAAGTGCAAGATTTAGTATAGAGTAAAGCTCAACAGGGAAACAAAGCAGCAGTACTTAGAAAACATTTTAGAGAAAAGGAAATTATTGGACTTTATCCGCATGAATGCAAAGAGTTTACCTAAACAGTGTTCTTAACTTGAATGTTACATCTTACACCTGTTGTATTTGCACTATAGTAGTCTCAGCCTGACATGTCACTCCCACAGACATGTTTTGTTTATACTGGTGGTGTTGTGTGTTCATCAAAATCAGCTAAATTGCATACTTTTTAAAGTATGCAAGGTCCACGGCATAAAGTCTTTAAAAGACATTCAAGAGTTTTGCTTAAGGCTTGCTTGTTGTTTGCCCCCACATAGATCAAGTGAAATACCTAAACAAGAAGGTGATATCATCTGCATATGTGGGCAAAAATGAAAGAACAGTTGCTGACATAGCAGTTGGACAACTTAGTCTTGCGTTTAAGTCTCCAGAACTGCTTGTTGGAGTTAAAAATGGAGAGATATGCTCCAAACAGATGTTTACCAGGATTGTCCTATTGGCATGGCTGTCAACCAAGTGCACATCGTATGGGAGAGCAGGGAGAGATTGCTGTCTCATTCTCATTTTGTATCATAGAAAGCAAGGCTTTTTAGAAATTGGGAGGTTGTACAGCCACTTGCAATAAAACAGCCTGCTGTGTTAGCACATAATTGTGCCAAGATGTGTCAGTGCAAGGACAGTTGTGATGGTAATGCCAGTGACTGGAACTGCACCCTGCAAAACTAATTGCGCACACACAGTGAGAAGTGTCAGTGATTAACAAAGATAGTTACTCCATCTGATGTTGATGAACAAGCTTGAAGCAGATGTGGATCATGGACTATGTGGAAATTGTTATGTGTATCACACAGTGCAAGATCATATTCCACAAAAGACACAATCATGAATGAAACACTGCAGTGATGACATAAATTGCATGTGTGCATAACTTAAGTCCATGTGTGCAGTGTTAATCAGGCCAAGATAATTCTTGAAACTATAATGGATGTGTTAGTGAATCCGAAGTTGACAGTGAAAGCAGTGATGACAGTATGAATATCTTGAGGAACATATCCTGAGACTCCATTGTCATTGCTGTTAGTGAAGACCCATCTGTGCAGCCTGACTCACTTCTTCTAGAACCTCTTGGGTTATCTGTATGCGCCTGTTAGGTACAAAAGAGTTTTGAAAAACGTTTTAACATACGGATGCAATATCATTGAATGTTTGTTATAGAACTCGATTAATTCAGTGTCAAATAATTTTGTAACATGGACAAAAAACCTAAATCTTTAAATATCTTTCAGTTTAATGACAAAGGAAAGTAATACTACTTTGGTGTGAAATCACAGTTTGACAAATTATGACAAATTTCCAAATTATGAGAGGCAATAGTATGCAATATAGTAAAAGAATTAGATTAAAATCATCCTACCCTCTTCGCTTAATCACTGCTGGTGTCAATGACAACTTCCACTTGTTTCTCTTCGCAGTAGTACATATGATTGGATCAGAAAGAAGTGCTGCTTACCGGGTCATCTATCCATGACATCTATAAAGTCTTCAAGACTTGGGTTGTTACAAATTACTTTTTTCCAATCCATGTCTGTGCAGTCTCTTTAATCTTCATTATTGCTGAGTGATTCACACAAACTCCAAAATTTATTGACTGTCAATACATCTTTTCGCACCACCGTGTTTGCCATTGTGACCCCAGGCTTCTTTCTACTCCAGTATCCTGTTTTCTCACTTTAGTTCTATGCTTTGTAAAGTTTGTTGAAGTCTGCTGCCCTTGCACATTTGAAGAACCACCTAAACTTGCAGTCTTTCAAAACAACCAATACTTCAGTCACATTTAAAGCCAGTGAGGTTTGATGGTGTAGAGTTTTCTGCTAGAGACTGGAACTTGTTGCTTGTTTAAATTCTACATTCCTTGTGAACTTGCTTGAGGACCACATCAATGATCAATTAGGACTGCCCAAAAATTTTCATACCACGAGCAGATGATCCAAGATAGTGGCGCGGCAGTAGCACACAGCAGCCAGTTTTTAGCCCGTTTTACGCAACTTATGGACATTGGAGTTACCGAAGTTCTTACAAGCCACCGTCTGTCTCTCCTGGAATACCAAAAACACAATGGATTTAACGGATATAACATACGAGATGATCTTCGTGAAACACTACACGATCTCAGCCTACTCCGAGCACCAGGCCTGCAGACCTCGTTGTCGCCTAATGCCAATGGCCGGGACAAGAGACATTGGAAGCGGAAGCACGGCAAGCAGGCAGGAGTCCATGCTAAGCTAAAAGCTAACCATAGCCGGCCGGCACTTCCAGCCATCCTACTCTCCAATGTCTGCTCCTTGGACAATAAGTTGGACTACATCAGACCACAGAGACGTGGCTCGGCAACAGAGTTCCAGATGCCGCCATCCAGCTAAACCGGCTAGCCGTGTTTTGTGACGACAGAAATGCAGCTCTGTGCGGTAAGACTCGCGTGGTGGTTTGTGTGTTTACATTAACACAGAATGGTGTAAGAACTCTGTGTTAGTCTCTAGTTACTGCTCATCGCTAATGGAGTTTGTGACTGTCAGATGCAGACCATTTTATTTACCAAGGGAATTCACCACCGTTATCATAATCATAAAGAGTGTACATTTCGCCTAGCACTAATGCTAAGGAGGCGCTCTGTGAACTTTTGAGCAATAAGCGAACTACAGAACACACTGTGGACTGTTTATTGTCACAGGCGATTTCAGTCATGCAAATCTCAAGTCAATGGTCCCTAAATTCCATCAACATGTGGACTTTGCGGAATCTGCAACTGATGGCGACTTCACCAACTTGGAAGAGTGCACGTCATCTGTGACTGGCTACATCACCAAGTGCATTGATGATGTTACTCCTTCCAACGACCAGGTGCTGTACGTCCGAATGCTGTTTATAGACTTCAGCACAGCATTCAACACCATTATCCCACAACACCTGATTGGAAAGCTGAGCCTGTTGGGCCTGAACACCTTCCTCTGCAACTGGATCCTGGACTTCCTGACTGAGAGACCTTAGTCCGTCTGGATTGGGAACAGCACCACCACACTAAGCACTGCGGCCCCCCAGGGCTGATGACACGACCGTTGTGGGTCTCATCAGCAAGAACGATGAGTCAGTATACAGAGAGGAAGTGAAAGTGACTGGGTGAAAGTCACATGTTTTGTCAGATATGGTTACCCATACCCAAAATGTGACCTGCATTTAACCCATCACAAGTGAGAAGTGAACACACACTGCAAGTCGTGAACACACACACACCCGGAGCAGTGGGCAGCTATTACTGCAGCGCCCAGGGAGAAATCGGGGTTAGGCGCCTTGCTCAAAGGCACTTTAGTTGCTACCTACCGGCGCTGGAATCAAACCGACAACCTACTGATTACAAGCCAGACTCACCAACCAGTAGACCACAACTGCCCCTTAAGTGCAGAGGCTAACGGACTGGTGTAGAGCCAGCAATCTCTCTCTGAACGTTGATAAAACTAAAGAGATGGTTGTTAACTTCAGGAGGACAAGGAGTGACCACTCTCTGCTAAACATCGACGGCTCCACTGTAGAGATCGTTAAGAGCACCAAATTCCTTGGTGTCCACCTGGCGAAGAACCTCACCTGGTCCCTAAACACCAGCTTCATCACCAAGAAATCCCAGCAGTGTCTCTACTTCCTGAGAAGGCTAAGGAAGGCCCAGCTCCCACCACCCATCCTCACCATGTTTTACAGAGGGACTATCGAGAGCATCCTGAACAGCTGCATTACTGCCTGGTTTGGGAACTGTGGCGTGAGCAGATAGTGAGGACAGCTGAGAAGATTATCAGGGTCTCTCTACCCTCTATCACGGGCATATACACTACACGTTGCCCCCGCAAAGCCACCAGCATTGTGCCTGACACCACCCACCCCTCACACACAGTCTTCACCCTCTTGCCTTCTGGAAAAGAGGTACTGAAGCATTCGGGCCCACACCTCCAGACTAACAAACAGTTTCTATTGTTTCTGTTGTTGTTTTGCACTCAATATTTGCACTCATTTTGTATGCACTTTATGTAGTCTGTGTAACTGTGTCATGTTCTGTGTAGCACCTTGGTCCTGGGGCAACGTTATTTCATTGCACTGTGTACTGTACTGTATATAGTTGTAATGACAATAAAAACCACTTGAAACTTGAAACTTGATTGGCTCCTGTCGGCTGATTGTGGTTGCATCCGTCTTCTCAACCTTATTGCAGCCTTTGACACTATTGACCACAGCATTCTCTTAAATGGAAAAATATGTTGGCATAAATGGAACTTCACTAGCATGGTTTAAATCATGTTTATCTGACCGACTCCAGTTTGTTGCTGTAAGTGAAAAGGTGTCATATCAATCAGAAGTAGTGCTTGGGCCTCTGCTTTTCACCCTGCATATGCTCTGGGAACAATTATCTTAAAAATTAAGAGACATGAAGTTGGTTTTTACTGCTACACTGATGATACTCAGCTATATATTTGTTTGAGGTCCAACAAGAGACAAATTTACTTAACTGACAGAATGCATAGTTGATATTAAGACTTGGATAACTAGCAACATTCTACTGCTAAATGCAGACAAAACAGAAGTTTCAATTATTGGACCAAAATCTTCCACACATAACAACCAAGAACACGGTCTTATTCTTGATGGATGCTCTATAAAGCCGGCTTCTTGTATCTGGGTGTTAATTTGTCCTTTGTAAAACTGCATTTTTGTATTATAATATATTAAAAAACTACTACACATGCTGTCCATGTCAGGCACTGAAAATCTAATTCCATGCATTTATGAAATCAAGACTTGATTGGGTGGTTGGCTTGCAAGTTTAGTGGAGAAACTCAAGCTGTCACTCTGTCGGTTCTAGAGTAAAGACTCATCTCTTTAATCTGGCCTACACACAGTCCTATGGATTTATTACCTAAATCCCTTAAAGCATTGAAAGGTAATTAGGTAAACCATAAACACATTAGGTAAACGCATAACTATGTCTCACCACTTACATAGTTATGAACCTTTGCATGCAATGACAGGTATTTCTGATGCACATCAATTATTAAAAATAATTATTATTAAATCATTAAAATTGTCCATCAGTTCAATCAACTTTATAGTCATAAATCAATAAAAATTTTAATATGCCTAATTAGTTTAATATACATTTATAATGAACAATAACATTTGCAATAATACATGTATTATGAGTTGTGCATTGTGTCATAGCTGTCCTGTATGTCAAGCTTTGAAACAAAGCAACATAAAAAACGTTATATAAATAGAATTGAATTGAACAGATTGGTTGGTTGATTACAGTTTCTGTGATGACAGAAGTTTTAATTATTGAATTTATTTCCGTTTCTGTGATGATGACAGTAGTTTTGATTTTTTTTTTAATTGCAGTTTTTGTTATGATGACAGTAGTTTTGATTTTTTTTTAATTGCAGTTTTTGTGTGATGACAGTAGTTTTGATTTTTTTTATTGCAGTTTCTGTGATGATGACAGTAGTTTTGATTTTTTTTATTGCAGTTTCTGTGATGATGACAGTAGTTTTGATTTTTTTTAATTGCAGTTTCTGTGATGATGACAGTAGTTTTGATTTTTTTTAATTGCAGTTTCTGTGATGATGACAGTAGTTTTGATGTTTTTGATTGCAGTTTCTGTGATGATGACAGTAGTTTTGATGTTTTTGATTGCAGTTTCTGTGATGATGACAGTAGTTTTGATTTTTTTTTTATTGCAGTTTCTGTGATGATGACAGTAGTTTTGATGTTTTTGATTGCAGTTTCTGTGATGATGACAGTAGTTTTGATTTTTTTGATTGCAGTTTCTGTGATGATGACAGTAGTTTTGATTGGTTGATTAATTGTAGTTTCTGTGTAATGACAGAAATTCATTCCAGTGCTGCTTGTTCTGTTACCCGCTGTGTGTGTTCATCATTCTGGCTGCGTGCGTCATGGCCTGTGCGGGGCTCATATGGATGCAGATTGCTCTCAAAGAAGACCTGGACTCCATGAAGGAAAAGATCCGCATCAGTGAGTCTTTATCTTACCAGTCTGATCTGTAAACAGGGCATTCTGTGCTTAAGGTCAGGGTGTGCTTTAAAACTGCCTGTGCATAGAGGAAAAAGGCTTGGTTCACCGTTTGGCATGATGTTTGCAGTGGAAACCAGTCAGAAACTTGCATCACACGAGATTCTAAAACTCAGTGAAGATCTGAAAAATAAACAGAAACAGCTGGACGACATTGAAAGTGGAGACAAAGGCTTGGCCAAACTCTGGTCTAATCTGACAGAAATCAATCAAAAGGTATGTGTACTACTGTGAGATTCAGTGCTGAGGGAATGCAGTCGTCATCTTTCACACTGTACTGTGTAGTGCTGTATTCCAAATCAGAAGAGGTTAAGTCAGGCCAAGACTGGCTTTAGAAAGAGCATAAGCTGGCTAATGGCTTCATGGTGGCTTTAAATAATTTAGTCATTATAAATATATCTATTGTAGGCAGTATATGTTTCAAATATATGCTTAAAATGATTTGGGCTTAGGCTCATATTGGTTTAAAAAAAGGCTGAGTACAACCCGAGTGTGATGAGATTAATAGTTCATATATTAATAAATCATGAAAGGAATGATGCACGTATTTACTCACACTAGCTACAGAAGAAAGTCAGGTTTAAAACTTAAGTCTTATCTACATGTTATAGCCTGTGTTGGCTGCCTTTTTGTAATTTCTGTTTTCAGTTTTGAAATTACAAATGGTAGCGTTACTCCTTTGATTCTTGTATGTTTTGTGAAGTGACATTAATTAAAGAGTTCTGTAGCTGACACCAAAATTAACTTTTTCCAAGTTCAGCTACAAAGCTCTTGTGTCCATTAGTGGAACAATAATCTAAAACAAATGTTTGTGCCTGTCTTGTAGCTCAGTGCACTGGATTCTGCTGTGAACCACCTGAAAGCAAACCTCAAATTAGCATCAGATCTTATCATACTTCCAAAAACAGTTGAGGAGCTTCAAAAGGTTTGATTGTTTCAAATGTGTCTCTCGGATATTCATGCATTTTTATTATCTCTATGAGATGTTGACTGAGGTGTCTCTCTCTGTAGAGTGTGGCCACTATTGGGAGCACGATCACTAGTGTCCGGCACAATGTCACAATAATACAGTCTGCAGTGGAGGAGAGTGAAAAAAATCAACCAAAGGAAGACATGGTATCTATGTCATTTGTGTTTCATATTTTAGCGCCTTTAAAGGGCAGTCAGTAATTTTACACATTTAAAAAGTCATATTTTCTTTGTGTTGCTTTTTGGCTTTAAAATTGCTTACATAGCCCAAAAATCTTGAGTTATAATAAATAATATCCTGGCTCCTCCCAACTTTGTAATAGCATTGAATAGTTCCCAAGGTTTTGAAGCTTAAAAAAGTGCATCCATTCATCTTAAAAGCAATTTGTACGACTCCAGTGAGTAAATAAAGTTAACAATGAAGTTAATAAAGTTTTCTGAACTAAAACAATGCATTTGAGAAAGATCTAACTTGTAGACCTAGTAAACTGTTCATTGTAGTACCTGAAAAGTAAATTCTGTTAAAGAGTATATCTCCCTTTACAGTAAACTTTGAGTGTTATAACTTGGCAAAACTTGAAAATAAAGAAACACTTTAATTCCTTTGTTTTATGACCAGGTTGGACAAACAGGAAAAACCGCAAACAGCACACCTGAAAACAGCTCTTCATGTTTTACCCTTAAGCAGGTAATACCTGGAATCTACCACACAAAGTTCAACAAATCATGTTTTAACAGTAAGAATTGATTTGTTCTGTGCTGATATTGCAGGACATACTGTATGTTCAGGATGGCTTGAATGAGTTGAATGCTACTCAAGTACTTCATCAGTCCTGGTCCAGTGAGCAGATTCAGAGCATTCATCTTGTCCTGTCCAACCTCACCAGATGGGTGTCTGCATTAGAACAGAGCTGGGCTAGGATCACTGGTGCTTCTGATAATGTAGGATCGTGAAAATATGTCAAGGAAAACTCCACCACAGAATGAATATTCTCTCATTATTTACTCACTGTCATGACATCCCAGATGTTTATGACCTTTTCCTCAGCTATATACAATCAGTTATATGAAATAATATCCTGGCTCTTCCCAGCTTTATAATGGCATTGATCAGGGTTCAACATTTTGAAGCTCCTAAAAGCACATCCATCTATCATTAAATAATCCACATGACTCCAGTGGGGTAATATAATGTCTTCTGATGTTTGTGAGGGAAAAAAGTTGAATGTTTTGGGTGGATTTACTGATTTATTTGTCACGTTTGAATGTACACATCAGTATGCATAAGAACACCCAACATGGTGGCTTGCCAGATCCATGTCAATAACTTTGAATCTCATTGGTTCTCTCATGTCATGTCTCGCAAAACACGTAGTCACAAGATGCAACAACTGGCATTGTTGACTTGCCATATTTGAATATAGCACTCTGATCTTGTTTACATGCAAACACAATGTAACAATCACTAAATAATCTCAAAATATTTATATTTTTCTCTCACAAATGTATTGTTTTGCTTCATAAGACATATTAACACATTGGAGTCAAAGGGGTTAATTTTATGATGGATGTGCTTTATGAAGCTTCAAAATGCTAAACCCTGATCAATGCCATTATAAAGGGAAGAGCTGGTACATTATTTAGCAACTCTGACTGTGTGCGGTTAAAGAGAGTCATGAACATCTGGGATGGTATGAGGGTGGGTAAATTAAGAGAGAGTTTTCATTCTGGAGTGAAGTTTTTCTTTCATTCTTTAACAAGAAATGATGCAGTTATTTGTCAATTAACTGACTGCTCTTTATATCATGTAGGACCTCTCATCAGAGGTTGGCCAAAACCTTCATACTGGAGATGACTCTGTTAATCCTGGTGTGTATTGGTCTATTACACTGGTTTATACAAAACTTGTGTCCCCAGATTTTCACAAGTGCTTTTGTTTCATATAATCGTCAGGTCACTCAGCATCTCGTCGTCCAAGATTTGTGTCTCAGAAACGCTATAAGAGAGGAAAGAGGTCCACCCGTAAAAATGTGTTGTTTCCTGCGGTCGACTCTGTAAAAGGTGCTGTTTAGTTTTTAAACATTTTATATTATCTTTACAAAATCAATTGTTGTGTTAAAAATGTTTTTTTTTATTTCCAGTGTAAGACAAATTCATTAATGGATCATTTTTTTAAGAACAACACAGATTTTTAAATGTAAAACTTTAAAATGTTTCTACCCAAATTCTATACTGTACCACAAATGCCACAGAATAATGTAATTGTCTATCACTTTAATGCATCTAAAAGTTCATTTGACTGGTTCATTTTTTTGGTAAAACAATCCTGTCTGGACACATTTGCTAGAACACATTTTGCTATTTTCCTTTTAAATTAAATACAGAAGAAAGCAACAAAAAAGCAACAATGTATAATTTACCTCAGATGTTGAAAATAATTAACAAATGTAAACGAATAAGTAAATTGTCCAGATGGTTAACTCTGCAAACAAAGTTAATTCCATTAAAAAGTGTTGTATTAGTCACGTGTCTGAATAATGTTTCAATTATTTTATTTGTAATAATTTGATGATACATTTATCTGGAGACATGGGGTGAATGGAGAAACTACCCACATGCTGATTTGTGATTGATTTTGTTGTGTTGCTGCATTGCTTCTGATTTGGACAGACAAATTGCTTGTTGCTGGAGTCTTGTTGATTCACGTTTGCTTAGGAAGCCGTGTAAAGGTGTGCTCACGCTAGACTTTCAGATAGAAAATTTGTGTAAGTTTAGCCTCACCAACGAAATACATCACCACACCATTTTGCAATTCGACCACTGAATAACAAGGATTACCCGCATTAACAAATGCTTGTGAAATGCTTTCTGTCAGCAAATGCAATGAGTTGGCAACCTTTTCTTTGATAAGATCAATAATATCAGAATAGTGATCAGCCATCTGTCAGACTTCTGCTTTTTCTTTTAATTCAGACAACTGATGATAAAACACTAAAAGAAATGGTATAGTATCAACTTGCAGTCTTGACGTGTTTGTCCATAAACAGATCACTTGGAAATGGTACACAATTCACTGTATCAGGAGCTTGTACTTGGGTTAGTCTTAAAGTGGTTCATGTCATATCTAAAAGGGAAGGGTTGCTATATGAGTGCCACAGGCCTCAGTTCCTGCAGTGCTCCTGTTCAACCACTATGATAATGACTTAATCTTAAACTTTTTTTTATTTCATTGTATTACATTTTTTGATAGTATGTTTTTATAGTACAGTATCTTTTTTGTGTTCAGATTATTATCTGAATCATGTTCCTTGTTTTTCTCAGATCTAGACAAAGTCCTTCATCCGGCTCTCCAGACCCGTTCCTCCGGTGGTCTGACGTATGAGGAGTTGAGGGAAGTGTTTGGGTCAAATACTGCAGACTCTGTCCTCTTGGAGCCATACAGCGAAGATGGGAAACGTGTGTATACACTAGAGGAGCTTCAGGATGTATCTGTGTGAACTGCACTGAGGTCAGTCCTCACCCTCATATCAACATTATGAGGAAGGATTGACAGAGAACAGTTGAAAGCATTGAATTGTTAAATGAGAGATGCACTCTACTGCAGCAGTGCTGATGGACTGCTAGTTTTATCTAATGTCAACAGATTACACTGTTATTGATCTTACAGGGTTATTTAACGCTCTTAAAGCATTTGATGGGGTTTTATTTTGTGTCTACTAAGATAAATTAAAATTGTGTGATTGCAACACACCCACAAAAAGTGACAGATAAGCACATTTGCCACCATATTCTCATTACTGGTGAAAATAACATGGTATTTAAATTGTAAAGTACTTATACATGATGGCAGTACAAAATAGTAATAAGAGTTCAATTTTATTTATATAGCGCTTCTTAGAATATTGCATTGCTTCACGTATAATGAAAAATAAAAGAAACATCGTCAAACATGTACAAAATGAAAACAGAATATATGGTATAATTTTTGTTCATATGAAATGTAAATTAAAAAAGTAATTAGGGATAGTAGGTGTGTAGTTGGTTTATGAATAAAGAGTTAAAAAGGTAAAGAGGACATGCAATAGAAATAGCTGTCATTCTGTGTGAAGGCTCATATCTCTCTCAGTGGTCTATGAGAGGGTAATGTACTCAGCCCACTAAAACAGTATGTATTTCTGAGACTATGCAACATTTAGTCAATTAACAGATGACAGGAATCATATTAAGAAATATGATTATTGCTTACATAGAGATGGCACATAGAAACATAGCATTTTATGTGACGTATAAGGGATTTGCAGTAATACTTTAAAATACCTAAACATTACACAATGAAAGAGAATGGGAGAAAGAAATCGTAAAATAGAGTTTTTAGGACTGTAATTAGATTACGCTAGAAGCAATATTAACAAATTTCAAAACCCCACACCAAGTTAAAAGGCAGCAATCTCCCAATAAACAAGCCAACAGGGTGACAGAGTCATTGCAGAAATGCGCTTGATTGTCATGAAATGATGCAAAGCATCTTGATAGTTTTAAAAGTGAATGCAGAAAGATATTAATGGTCTGAAATGAGTCTTTTTCATAATGCAGGTTATTTTGTTGTTTATAGGGTAAAACATGATTTGGGCACGATATACTCATAAATATTTTTGTTATACTTTTATTTCAAGAATAATTTGAGATCTGTGAAAACCAACAGCAAATAAAGATGCTCATTATCCAGGCTAGCAGTAATATAATTCCTAGTGTATGTAATCACTTTATATTTATATGATCATATAATACAGTGCACTTGGTTACTTGTCATTTACCTTTTTTTTTTTTTTTACAAAGTAACTGTCAGTAAATTCAGTAATGCAGAACTACTGTCAGTAGGGCATTTGCTTGTGAAAGTTGTTCTTTTTCCAGCACTTGGCTAGTTTAGCTTCCATACAGAATGCAGCAGCTGTTGAAGATGTTGTTTTTCAGTGCTTTCAATTGCTTCACCAACTTTGCTGTTAGCTAATAAATGATAAATGTGTATATATTGTAAAATATAAAGCTCATATAGGAATAAATATTAATTTTAGGAAAGAAAGCAGTATGGGAAAGATACCTGATAGCATGTACATTGTGATAATGGTTTCAGTTATTTGGTTTTGGATTGCATGATCCTTTTAATGTAATGAATTAAAGATCATTTTATTTAAAACTATGTCTGCTTCTCTAACTTTATTTAACATGTTTAGTATATCTAGTGTCTTAAGGACAGAAAAGCACACAGATGGCAGTATTATAACACTGCAATTCATCTGGATTCACATGCCAAACTCCACTGCACTGCACTGCATACTTCAGCTCCAACTGTAATCACATGCCAGCTGATAAAAGTGCTCAAGATAAACACAGACAATAATGGACACACTGGATAATGTGCTAGAGCAGAGTTTGATTAGAGGCTCAGGCTGGTTCACATGTAGTGTGAGTGTTAACTGTGCCAGAGCACGGAACAGCTACTCATCATTACAACAACAAACACCTATTACTACTGGATAGTTCATTTTTCATCTAATGCAATGAATTTGAGTATATTTAGGTTTATAATGGGTCTGGTTTATATCTTTTTGATGAACGGGAGTTGTAGTTTGCAAGTAAAGATGCAAATTCTCTGTAATATGATACGTACAGGCAGCACGACAGCGTTCAAAAAGTATTTCTAATTAAAGTTAAAATACTGATTTACGGTAACACTTAATGAGAAGAATTGGGAAAATGTGCTTAACTACCATGAAAAGGTTGCAGTGCAAATTGTAAATTGCAAATTCTTTAGATCAGCCCAATGTTAACTCTATGCAATTTTTCACCCACTTTTTTTTATAAAAAAGTATATAAGTATTTTTATATTAAATATTGCTTTACCCTTTTGCTATAAAAGTCAAAGCACACCTCTCATGAATAAACCGATTCATTTGACCCCTCATTCATGAGTCTACGACAAACGGACGAGTCACATATCAAAAGATGATGCAAGAGAGTAATAGTGATATGAAAACTACTTACAGCTACATGAAATTAGTTTGTTTTTTTTGTTTGCTTTTTGTTGTTTTTTTTTTTTACTAATTTTAAGATGTTAATGTGTTAACATTTTCTTTAAGAGACTAATTTCTCTATTGACACTATACGTAGATACATATGAAGTAATCTGCTCTCACGAAGTTGCATTTACATGCGCTGAACATTTTCATGTTACATGGGCAAAAATAAGTGGAAGGTGGTATGTGGTATTCATAGATTTCCATGAATGATGCACAAGCTTTCCGTTTAGTTGATTTAGCATTACTAAAACACTCAGATCTCAAGATGTAACAAACAAATTTCTTCTGCCATAAACTGGCTCAACTCATGTTTGTTATAAGAAATAATTAAAATTTCTGTTACATTGTGGAAACTGCAAAGAAATTAATCAGAGGTTGTAAATTCAAGCTGCACATATTGTGTTTCTCTTAACTCAGACAAACGTTTATTAGCAAACTAACAATAACTGTCAGATATCAGAGGAAAGACAGTAATTGGTACCCAGGACCAAGTCTTATAGAACAACACTAAATACTGTAGAAAACACCAAAACCAGCAAAATGTAACTGAGAAAAGCCCTGAAACTCAGTGTCTGCAGAAAATTCAATAAAATTTAGCACAATGTTAAAATAAATGCTCTTAAAATGTTAAATTTATATATAGTTGTAATTGGTGCATTAAATGCACAGTAATATTTAATGAACATTATATTAAAATGAATTATTAGGCACCAAATGTAGAAAGTAGACCACAATATGACAAACATTCGAAAAACACACAGACAACACACAAATAGCTCAAAGTAAGGAAAATGAATATAATTCTAAAGAGAATTATATGATGATGTTAAGCCAGAGCCCCTTTGGCCCTTCCAGTCCTGTGTCAACACATGCATCATTTTCTCCTCATTGTTAACAGATGACTTTTTTTAGTTGTTTTTCCATCAGTGTCCATTCACAACCTCCTGTTCAGCTCGTAAAACATCCACTCGCCGATAACATGCTGATCAATCGCATTCATTTGTTGCTCCAGATGACCTTCCTCGTCTTTTTCAGCCATAACTGTATCAGACACACTGTTTACCTCATGCATCTCTTCTGAACATTCTCCCACTCTTTGTCCATCTGATCTTTTGGTGTGTCTATATTGTGGACTTTGGCATCTCTCACTGGGTCATTAAAGAAGCCCTTGGGTCAACTTTTGGCTGTTCTCCTTCGCTGCAGTCTCCTCGTCATTAGTAGCGTTGGACACTAAACCTGAGTGAGAAACACTAGACGAGGCTGGGATGCTACTATCAGAATATTCTGCAGGAAGGTTTGATGCTGCGGCTGAGTCTTCAGCTGGACTTTTACTGATAGAGTCCATCTCTTCATCATCATTGTCACAGCTGTCAGCCAGCCGCCCGGGTCCTGCAGAGTAGTGTGAAGACACAGCTCTGCCCACCTGGTGTCCCACTGCAGCAATCTCAAACGTGTGACATGCCCTACTTCATCTGAAACCATTTTCATATAGCAATAGCTGATAATTAGTAATGCTTAGGTTTTGTATAACTATCTCTTCTACATGTGATCTATGGGTGGGGGGATGAATGATGTGTGAAAATGTTGAGATTGCACTTAAAAGTATAGATGTGAATGCATTTAAAGTGTGTTGTTCAGACTTTGCATGATGTGCTGCAGATGTGGCTAGCTGGAGTTTCAGCACAGATGTGTGATGGCAGAGTGAAACTCAGTAAAGTAAATCAAACATTAAAGTAAACATGTTTATTTTACATTTACATAAACATACATTTGCAAATAAATAGGCAAAAGATAAAATAGGCACTATATTGCTTCCTATATAAATTCTGGTGTTCTGGAGCAGCCCGGTGGCAGTTTTAGGATATTCACGGTAGAAAAAAAGCATACCAGAACCAAATGTTCAGTTACAGTATATTATCCTTAAATTTGGAACATGGTGGCTCTAAGACCACTGCGCTTTTGGGGTGCTCTGGCATTATACTTAAACATCATTGCAGTTTACATTCCATTATACTTGAACATCTACAATTTTTTCTATTTTGTTCATCTTAATTCTTCACATTTAAACAATCCCAAGTTCCAAGTGTGTCTATGGCTCCAAGGTTTTAGTAACTGCAAACGTTTTAGTGGGACATGTCATTTTCATGCTTAGTTAACTGTGTGATGGCACAGAGCTATATAATGTCTGTTGCATAATTGTATAATAATTGCAACATTTTTCTTTGGGTAAAATAATTAAGTACCTGCCAAAACAAAAGAGATCTGTACAAAATATAGTTTGTCAGACTTGCTTTGGAAATAAACAATAATGTAAATCATGAGTGATATTAGTATAGGAATAGAAAAATGTGGCAAAATCTGTATGATCAAAACAAATTGGGGCATCCCTAGTTTTAATACACCAATGCAAAATCTTTCAGGTCAGCATCACTATGACTTGTAAAATGATTATATTCCACAGCACTATAGTATTTATCATGTTAACCCACATTTTATTTTATTTTATACTAATTATTTTATGCTAATAAGATGTTTGTTGTTATGTGAAAATAAATTTGGCCTTTATAGACCTTTATGACAGCGGAATTGATTATCCGGAAATGTTAATTGTATTAACTGAAGCAGTGTATCGTTTTTACCAGTTTTACCAGGATGACATCATCTCTGTTAAAAGAGAATACCAAAGTAAAAAGTTTGAAGCTGGACAAGGGATACTTTTTATGTTCTTCGAAAAGTCAGTTGCAGTTTCAACGTTATCTGGTTGCTAGTTTTCTTCAGTTTACTACTAAGAGAGATATTTGCCTAACAAATTTTGTCTAACATTGACATAGCCTAAATAAAGCAACCTTTAAAACGGTATGTCTACAGTATTTACAGAATTTGAGCAAATAAATTGTATGTCTGCCATAAGCTATTTCTGTTTAGTTTGCGTAGTCTACAAAGCAATAAATTCTAATGCAAGCTTACTCGTGTCATGTTATCAATCATTCATAATCAAGACTAACTTTTTATCTTTTAGCAGGATAAGTTTAAAGTTAGCAGTTGCCAATAGGCTGCAATAACGTCCCTCCTTCCTTAGCATGCAGTGTCAGATATAGTGAACGGAGAAGTATTAGTACAGGCAAGTTGCTACCAATCAATGTGAAAAAACGAGGAGCCCCGTAAACTTCAGGTTGCTCAGTGTTCGGAAATTTTAGCCCTCAGTCCAAAAACATTCTAGCGCCTATAAACAACATTCATTAAATGTATTTTGTGCTCTCTTGTGTTCAGTATTTGCACATAAATTTATTGCAGTGTTTCAGAAGTTCTCCACTTTAGTTTTACATATAAATGGAAACAATCTTCAAAATGGTCATTCTATAGAAAATAGACACCTCAGCATTTTGAAATGAATACTGAACATGAAC
>JAZGTK010002628.1:0-30871 GCA_036877625.1 Ambastaia sidthimunki | reverse complement strand
ATTTTGTATTATTTTCATGCAAGACAAGTTTATATAAACTAAAAACTGACAGATTTTGAGATTCATGCATGAACAGTTAAAAGAGGCACTGTCAGGTAGGGCAGGGCAGTATGACCACACAACCGGAGAGAATTCTGCTATACCTTTTATATGTCTACATACAGGGCTCCAGACAAACATTTGAGAGGGGTGGCACTGGTAGTGTGGCTACCTATATTTGCTAACACCAAAGTTGTAAGAAGGTGTATAAAAAAGGAACACAAACTACATTTTAACATATATAATGAATTAATACATAAATAATTACAAATAATAATATACCACCAGTTGAGTATAAAATGTTTTTTAGGTAGAAAATATCAAATAATGTGTATGTTAATGTTTCCAGTCAGACCAATTAACGTGAGATAAATAAAGTTAAAACTGGCCCATCTTGCATCAGAAACAGACTTTGAACATGAGCCTAAGCATGCAGAATATCACGCCTGGTGTGCGAAGCTTGTGAGCTGTTATAGACGCAACGCAGTGCTTTTCATCTGCTTGCACCATAGTTGTGCCTAATTATTTGCACAGTTGATTATTTCTGTGCATTAAAATATGAAAGTATATCAGTCAATTTTGCAATCGTACAGGTGCGACTCCTACAAAAAAATTAAGTACGGGCAAGGAAAAGTTCTCAAGATGTGACAATTTCGTCACAGTCTGGAGTCCTGTGTACATCCACAGCATGATTGGCTCATCCAATAAAATCTTTCATATACATAAGCTTTTATTGCACTGATGCCATTTTTAAACTTTTTTAAAAATGAGATGACATACCTCTAATTTTTAAAGTCTTTAACTGGATAGCACATTTTTGGAATAGATTTTTTTACCATGATTTTGGTCATACCGCCCAGTCACCCCAAGCACAAATTATCTAACACAACCTCAAAGCAGTTTAGAGAACCAAGGGAGGAAAATGAAGTAACAGATCACAGAGAAGAATTGAAGTTCTAAGAATAATACAGAATGGTAGCAACAAGAATGAACATAAGATTGTACCTTGGTGGGCTTCCATTCAGATTTATGTGTCTAACATTACAGAGCTGGATAGAGTATTGCGTTGGATTGAAGTTTTTTACCCCTCTCTCCAGCAGCATGTCCCTGAACTGGTTCATGCGGGCCTCCAGGGGCACCAGGGCACGGTCACGAGCAGCCTTCAGCTCAGCCTCCACAGCAGCATCTTTTTCTGCTTCACTCTCTTCACTTTCCTTCCTGTAAGGGAGAAGGCAACAGAATAAGGAAAAACATCTGGAATGTTTCTTCCCCCCTTCGTTGTTGTACAAAATTCAAAATAATTGAAGTTGGAGATGGTGTTCAAAGTCAAACGACCTGAAATCTACTTGCAATAACTACTAAGTCCTTGCAATAACTTTTGCATTTTAAAAGTTGAAACAGATTGACGGGAACAGTCATCCCATTTCTTCTTTTCAGGCTCTTGACACCAAATCCCAAAACCTGTTTTACACATCAATAAACCACTGAAGAGCTGAAGTTTGATTGGCTCATTGGGGTTTTCCTAATGGAGGCTAGAGAGAGGTCAAACAAGGTGGGTTACCTTGAAGGCCCACGTTGGCATCACCAGAGCTTAGAAGCGTTCCCTGAAAAATAGTCCCCAGTGCAACAGGACCACTGTTTGGGGTCAGGGGGAGGCAGGCGTGAAGGGCACTGATGGAAAACAGTGACTGATTTGATTTGGTAAACGATATGGAGTCGAAAACCACTTTTTACAGACCCAAACTAAAGATTACCACAGCTAGAACAAGTCAGCATTTGCTGCTTTTTGCTAAAGAAAAAATTCATCTGAAGATTTTGTTAATTGTGACAATGGTCCAATCAACAATATTTTTTTGCTGAGGGCATGTGAAGAAGCATCCCCATTTCCCTCTCTACTCACATCCCTAAAAGCAGAATTCATTTTTTCATAATGCTTCTGGATTCCCCAGCATAATACTGCATACAGTGTTCTGCAAGGGTGAGTGTTTGGCCCCTTACGATTGCTGCTGAGAGGCTTGGTACTTACTTCCTCTTCTTAGCCTTGGAAGGTTCATCTTCCAGTGTGTCCTCTGTGGCTGCATCAAGCTCCTCTTTGCTGAAACCTGCAAAAAAATAAAATTAGAATAAATTACAACAACTTTTTTATACATTTTCTTAGTGGCGCTTTCCCATGCAAAACCACAATGATTCAGTGGATCATTGCCAGGGCATAACCATGTACTTGCTATGGTGTTCTGGGTGGTTCTGATTCGAATTAAAATTTATTCTAACTTAATCTATTCTAATTAAAACGAACCCAAGTCAGGACCATATTCTGGTCTCTGTTCCTCCTGCAATGTAAGGCTATGGGATTTTTCAGTGACTTCTTTCATGGCACACTTCTTAAGCCCCAGAATCAGACGTAGAACGGATAAGAAATTTCCATTGAAATGTTTCTCAAGACAGCTCCCATTAGAAGCACATTCATATAACAGGTTTGTGTTCAAAACACTAATCTGTCTAAATCAAACGCATATCCACTTCCAACTGTGTTAGGAGTAAAAACCTTTCCGTTCTGATAAACGAACAAGTTAATCATGTCAAATCAGTGCATCATTATCATAGATGTTATCTTACAGAGGGTTTCACCTATCTTCCTGTTGTCATCTTGACTCCTTTTGTGGGGGGGTTCTTGAATGTATTTGGCCACATCAGTACGGCCCACCAGCTCCTCAGGTCTGTCCCACATGGAGAGTCTTGTAGTTGGGTTGTAGTAAAACACACGCTCATCTCCAGTCCAGACGACACACCTAAACACAAAAATTACTATTAAAACTGTCACTTTAAAAGAGACTAACTGTACAAACTGGATACTTTAATCACAGGATACAAAAAGGGAAGTGGCTCACCAGGGAGTACCGGGAATGGGGTTTGAAGCAACAGGTCTGCCCTTCTGTGCTGCTTTTTCCTCTTCTGTCATCTTTTTCTCTCTAGGCAACTAAACCAACAACAACAAAAGAAATCAGTAACATTCCCTAAATTTCCAACAAGTCTAAACTGCAATAAATTGTGTACTTGCCTCTTTAAACTTGCCAAAATTGTCAGCTTTGCCTTCCATATCTATATCCTTAGACTCTGAATGATCATCAGTCTGACCATCTTTAGCCTTGTCACTCTCCTTATCTTCTCAAAGCAAACATGTTTTTAAAAACAGCACTAACACATCAGCCACATACACACTGCAGCTAAAACAACAGTCACTGTTTAATTTTATCCTGTACACACACAGCTTGGTGATTTACTGAATACCAGCTACATAAAGGCATTTTTATTTCTGCACTGAAATCCATTTGTTACTCCCAAAACTTTGCAGGGTGCATATGGCCATACAGAATAGAGATATAAAAAGCCTGCTAGCTGATATTATTGAAATATAGCAACATAAGTGTACAATGTCCTATTAACATTAAGCAAGCATTCAAGTTTGCTTTGTTGTTCTTGGAAAAAAAAAACAATGTCAGTTCACAGGTCAATCCTTTCAGGGTTCAAACCTGCTAACCTTTGGCTTTCTCTAGCCACTAGGCTACAATGCTAAACATGTTTATCATTCCTGCCAACAATTAAATAAATACTTATCAATATATTTTTATAGTTGGGCCAGCATACCCCTGTCCTTTAGCTCAGCAGGTCTATCCCATGTGGATTCCAGAGTGCGATTGTTGTAATAGTAGAACTTCCCATCGGCCGTTTTGTACTCTGACCATTCAAGAAGAGCTCCAGTCAGAGAAGCAGGAGTTGCAGTGATGGACAACTGTGGGTGCATCATGGGAAGTAAAGGAGGGGCCATGCCTGGCAGCATGCCTAAACAATAAATTTCTCATCAATATCTAGAAATGAGGACTTGTTGCCATCATGTGTACAAGACTGTGCGGTTAATACATTTAGAAAGCCTAGTGTCATGTTTACATAATTTAATAAGTAGGCACCATCTACTGGTTGAGTTATTAACATTGTAAATATGATCATTCCAAGCATATACAACATTCATTCTTGCAGAAGAAACAGGACAAATTCTTTTTTCAACATAATGCAAGTGAAACTGGCTCTTTAAAGTCAAATTACTTTCAAAAGTAATTCAAAAGTAATTACAAATAAACTTTCAAAATAAATTTTTAAATACCCTAGCTTTAGACATTTAACTTTTTAAAGGTTTTGTAAATTTTTATTATTGATCCTAGTGAAATGACAATTACAGTTCTAAAGCCTCTACTGTTGTTTTTCTTCAATTCGCTTTCATTCTCTTACATTGTGTAATGTTCAGATATTTGTTCAGATGTATTTTTTGTGTATTGTGTGTATTTTATAATTTTAATGCAAATCCCTTGTCCCATAAGATGTTATTTTTCTATGCGTCATCTCCTTGTAAGCTGGAACGGCACATCTTACCTAATATGATACCCATCATGTTAACTGACTACATGTTGCATAGTCTCGGAAGTAAACACTGTTTTAGTTGGCAGTTTCAATACATTACCCTCTCAGACACAGAGAGGTATGAGCCTTCACACATAATGACAGGTATTTCTAATGCACCTCTATTTATCCAAATGATCCAAATGTATTTTAGTTTTTATCAGTTTAGTCAACTCTTTATTCATAAACCAACTATCAACCTAGTATCCATAAAGTATTTTATTAATATACACCTTGCACATATTATTTGCAATAATACCATGAATTGTGCTGAACATATCTGATAATTGTTCAGTTTTCTGTGTTTTTAATAAATATATCTCAGTATTATGTGTAAAGCTGCTGTAAAGCAATGTAACATTGTAAAAAGCGCTATATACATTTGAAAAGAAAATTGATACCTGGCAGTGGGATGTGCATGCCAGGTAGAGGCACTCTAAATTGAGGTACCATGACTTGGGGGAATGCTGGGATTGCAGCAGGTGGCTGGGCCACAGACAGGGCTGGAGGGAGACTCTGACGCAACAGAGGCATAGTCTGTACTGCTGTGACTGTAGCCGTTACAGTAGGAACACTAACCACAGCAACAGGGGTCACACCCACATTAGCAGGAGGGGTTGACACCACTGGAGGCATCTCAGAAACCCCAGATGCTACAGGAAGATAAAAGCAAACACATACAAGTGCACTGTTAATGGATCTATAAACCAAAGCAGTTTGATATAATGCAAAATATGAGTAGAGATGCTAAATACATCAGTGAAAATCAGGTAATATTACAGCTCCAGTTTGAAAATAATTTTTTTATAATAAAAGTCAGACCTCTCCTTAGCAATATTATTCAGGAATTCAAGCCCTAATCCTAAATATGAACAAATAACAACAAGCACCATTAATAACACCTATTGGTTTCCATGATCCAGCCTTCCTCCTGTGTATAATACTCACTGGTGGCAGGTTGAGAGCCAGCAGGGGTTGGGCTGGTGCTGGGGTCGGGGCTGGTGCTAAGACTGTGGGTGGGGGACAGGCTCTGAGTGGAGACTAGGCCAGGCACAACTGTGGCAGTGCTGCTATTTGCAGTAGAAACAGAACTGTTAGTAGCTGCTGTAGCCCCTCCAGACTGGGCTGCCATCAGAGGATTGAGCTCTAACTGCTGGACGATCTTTACTCCATCTGGTTTGACCCAGGCTGACTCCCGTGTCCGGGCATTGTAGTAATATACCTGGAACAAAGTAGCAGAAAGGCTTCAAAACTCACCAGTGAACTTTTAGACAAAACAGCTTGATAATTATTGGCACTGCTTTACCAGTTTGACTGCTTGGTTTGAAATTATAATAAGACAGAGAACTTTCTCATAACTAGAGTCATGCAGAAAAACTAAAACATGTACCCTGAGTTTGAATGCCTCATCAAACTGTTTAAATCTATTACGCAGAATTCCACAGAAAATCTAATACATTTTTGATTTACAAAAGAAATTAAGTACCTTTCCCTCTGGGGTGGTGTTCTCTACCCAGATTTCCTCACTGGTTAAACTTGAACCTGCCCCAGTAGCTGGTGATGGAGGCATTCCGGGGGGAAACATCATACCATGAGGAGGGGGCATATTACCCATGGGTGGGGGCATAAACTGTGGCCGCTGAGGAAACAGACAGTAGGAGTTTCTTTTATATTTAGACAATCTAAACTCAGACTGCTTTACCACTATCATTTGTTCCTATTTGTATTTACAATGTGGTTTTAATGGCTAGGCATTTTAGCAAGATTATGCGACCTGATCCAGCAGACAATGTGCTGGCTGCTATTCAGCATAGTTCAGCACTTCAGGCAGTGTGACGTGGCACTGTCAAAAACACAAAAGTTTTGCAAAGATACATCCTAAAGTCTATTTTATATGCTTGCCATCAAATTTATTGACAGAGTATCAGAAAACAATGCAGGAATTAATACAAGTTTCATAACTTTTTGTCATGTGTCTAGATGCTCCATACAGAGTTTTGGCCAACAGGAAGTAGGATTGACTAGGACTATTTGGTATCGTATGACTCAGCATGAGCCAAAGAATTAAAAGTAGAAGTTGCATGACAAATCATGATTTCATCTTTTTTGAAAAACTTTGTCATATTTTTGGACACTAGGGGTGCCAGTACCAAACTTTGTAGGTACCCACCAAACTTTGTAGACTATGAGGGTGATAAACCATAGCAAGTTTCGCAAAGACACGCAATTGTATTTGTTAAATACTGCATTTTACACTTGACGCTTAACATGGCTGAACATGGAACATCAGATATTGTTTGGTGCTGCATGTCTCAAGGAATCTAAAGAGATCACTTTTATGATATTAGACCAAAGTTTTTAAATCTTTGGAACAGTAGGTGGCACCTACTGTTTCAAAACAGGGCATGTAACCAAGTTTTGTGCCAATACACCAAAGTGTGTTTCCCACAAAATGTGTACACTTGGTATATGAAAATGGCAGAATTTTTGTAAATTGTGATGTAAAATGACCTCAAAGGGTGTGCTGGAATTTGAGGAGATAGAATTTTATTCATAGAACCTACAAGTCAAAAGTTATGAGCATAAACATGAGTGAAAACTTGAACTGTTGGTGCCAATACAGGATTTGAGGTAGACTCCAAATTTGCTATGGAAACATTTTAGACAGTCCGCTATCCAGGTGCCAAATTCCATAACTTCCTATGTACCATTCTATGAGCTGCTATAGATTTCAAGAGTGTACTAATAAGAACAACAACAACAACAACAACATTTGGATATAATAGCGGGTCTTTGCCCTTTCGGGACTTGACTTCTTAGTATAATAATAACAATAAGAAGAAAACTAATAGATACAATTGATGGATACAATAAACCTAATTACTAAAGATTTGTCTTGAGATCAGTTTGTGCATTCATTTTGCATTTTCATCTTTCAACTAGGGCTACTTGGTGCCTACCTTATGAATACTAAGGTATCAGGGCATGGCAGGTATTTCAGCCACAATTTTCCATGATCCAACCCATGAAGAGACTGGCATAAAAGTAATATTAAAATCACATACGTACTTCCTGAAGCCATTTCTGTACTGTAAGACAGTGTCACCATTGCCACTATTGACTATTTATTCAATTTTCTATGTCAGTACTAGCCACAGTACCTACCTGCAGGTGTGGGGGACCAATGGGTGGGGGCAAAGCTCCAGGTGGGGCTATAGGGGGCATAGTGGTATCAAACGGTGGTCGACCAAAAGTGGGTGTGGAGGGTGGTGGGGGCCCTCTCATCATGCCAAAATGTGAAGGTGGGGGTCTCAGTAATGGAGGTGGTCCTCGTAACACTGTACTGGGTGGAGGAGCAGGGCCACAAAAATGTATGTTCTGCTGCAGCGCCATCCTGGGGACAAAGAAATAAAAATAAGAACTTAAAGCAATTTGCATTCTTGGTAAGAAACACAATTTGTTTTTTACAATACTGTTTTAAAGCAAACTGGCAAGTTAAAATATATAGATGTAAAAATATAGATGTTGAACATGCTGAAGACGTACAGAGTTAGTGAATGTTAAGCGAAATCTCGTCTCGTTCCTGTATTTAGTGATGATCTAAACAAATTTCAATCCAAAATAATAACAATTAAAGTTTAAAAAAATAACGTAATAAATAATACCTAAAAGTATCTAAACACGTTTATTTTTACGTTGATACACAAAAATCTATTGACGTCAACAAGCCTGGGGGCTAAAAATAGATAGCAAAACACATCAAACAAAGACGCTAACTATACATAAAACATGAGCAGTTGGTCGATTATTTTATTGTTCCTCGGTGTACTTTTTGTCTGTAACATTGGCCAAACGCGAACTTCTAAAAGCAGTGAACGTATACGGCGACTCTGAGCTTCTTGGCTAACAAACAAGCTAACGTGGCTAACCAGTGCCAAGCATACACATTCTTTCAGACTAGATTGCACAATTACAACCCACACATGCATTATAAAGCTTCTGTCTACAATGCAAGAGTGCAATTAGACTAAAGGGTTTCCGTTATAACCACTTAAGTTTACACTACGTACGTAGATTTGCTTTAATGCATGAGGTTTATTATAGTTTTCGCTGCGTCTCGCGCTTGCAGTGTAGACAAGCGAAGATATATTGACTTTAAGTTTATGCTACAGGGTCCCTGACACTTATCTCACCTGTCCTCCACTAGTCCAGCGCTTTCTCCATCTACGATCTCCGCCATCACTCTACAAACTACACACACAACCACTTCCTGCTGCTGGGGAAGCGTATTTCCTCCATAATTTCGTCACACTTTTCTTTCACGTCTGGTTAGAAGCCGTTGAAAACACACATGTGACGTCATCATCAGTATTACTGCATGTTACTGCGATTGTTACTGATTGCCAGGTATTTAAGCAACCCTTCTTGGGGCTTGTTGGTCAGGGTATATTCTGTATATATTCAGGGTATAAATGTATTATGTTTTGCAATCGGCAAAGCAGATCATAGCAGATCACACGATGGATATCACTATCACAGCACATCACTATCAATACACATTGAAAGCAATAGGCTCGAGACGTAAGAGGTGGAGCAACAGTTTAAAATTTTCTAATTATTTGCGTCCATTTTTCCTTTTTAACCACAGTGAGAAAAAAAGGTTGTATTTTTAAATGTTACATTGAATACCAAACGTTAAATTAAACTAAATACAGCATTCGTAAATAGAAAATAAAATATTTACATCTTTTTGGATTTTTGCTCAATAAGTTTTAATTTTTAAAAGAAATTAAAAATGGACAGATTAAAGTCGATAGTCGAAGTATATTTGGCTAGGCTATATTTAAACTGCTAAACTACATCTAGCTTATAATTTCTCAATATAGGCTAATATAAAACACCTAATTTAGATTTTAGACTCTTTTTTCCATTATTCATAAAATGGAGTGTACAGTTAACAGATGGGATTGAGACAAGAAAGTGTTGGTGTGCAACATAAGAGGCTATTGTTTGGAAACGGTCGTGGTTAGGGTTAAATATAAATTGTAAAAGCAATCATTTATTAGAATTAATTTCATCAATCTCATCTTTACAGTTTTTTCCAACTGCTTACATTTTCAATACTTTGCCTCTTTATTTTAAAACTTTACACACAATCCACACACAAAATGCAAAATGCCTCACAACTCTTGCCAAATGAAGCACTGCATTCAAAATACCACAAAACACATCTCAAAAGCAAACATTTGTCCTATGTTGCAAACACCTTGCCATAATATTATATTTTTGGATATATCACACAGTTATTCAAAATGTTAAGCTCTTCTTTTAATGACCTCTTATGTACAGTTTTTTACCAGTAAGATTTTTTTATGTTTTTTAAAGAAGTCTCTTCTGCTCACCAAGCCTGCATTTATTTGATCCAAAATACAGCAAAAACAGTAACATTTTGAGTAGTTTTACTATTTAAAATAACTGGTTTCTATTTGAATATATTTAAAAATGTAATTTATATTCAAAGCTGAATTCAAAGCTGATTTTTTTTAGCATCATTACTCCAGTCACATGATCATACAGAAATCATTGTAACGTCCTGATTTGCTGCTCAAAAACCATTTATTCTTCTGGTGTTTTATGGCGGTTTGGCAAGCCAACGTATAAAGGTGCATTAGCGCCACCTACTGATCTGAGTGGAAGTGCGCATGGAACCAGAAACGGTAAAAAAAAAAAAGAGAAAAGAAAAAAGAAATTGCACTAGATTATATCCATAACTCCTGTTTTTTTTGTTTTGTTTTTTAGATATTTATAAAATATTTCAAATCTTTATTGTCTTGACCCGTTTCCTAATAATACTTCTGGTGAAACGTTATCAATTCCCACGTTATCTTAACCTGACGTCTCTCCCTTTTTAATATGCAACATACTCAAAAACAATATGCGGCACTGTTTCTGGATCTCCACATTTATCACAATTTCCCGTTGCAATCTGTTTACGTTCGTACGTTTAAAACTTTTAATTAGAAAAATTTAAACTGTTGCTCTGCCTCTTACGTCTTGAGCCTCTTGCTTTCAATGTGTATTGATAGTAATGTGCTGGGAAAACAGGCAGGAACGTTTTGCTTTGCGAGCAATCCATCGTGTATTGGTAAACGGCGTATGCTATGATCTGCTTTTGCCAGAATATACCCTGACCTTTGTTCCGTGAGTAAATCCTTGTTGCGTTATCATGGACAATATCCCAAGCCTTGAACATCTTACGGAGCACTGTACAATCCATCATCCAAAAATGGAAAAAGTATGGCACAACTGCAAACCTACCAAGACATGGCCGTCCACCTAAACTGACAGGCAGGGCAAGGAGAGCATTAATCAGAGAAGCAGCAAAGAGGCCCATGGTAACTCTGGAGGAGCTGCAGAGATCCACAGCTCAGGTGGGAGAATCTGTCCACAGGACAACTATTAGTCGTGCACTCCACAAATCTGGCCTTTATGAAAGAGTGGCAAGAGGAAAGCCATTGTTGAAAAAAAGCCATAAGAAATCCCATTTGCAGTTTGCAACAAGCCATGTGGGGGATACACATGTGGAAGAAGGTGCTCTGGTCAGATGAGACTAAAATTGCACTTTTTGTCCTAAATGCTATGTGTGGGAGAAACCTAACACTGCACATCATCCTGAACACGCCATCCCCACCGTGAAACATGGTGGTGGCAGCATAATGTTGTGGGGATGCTTTTCTTCAGCAGGGATGGAGCCAAATACAGGGCAATCTTAGATTAAATAAATATTCATGTGTTAGAATGGCCCAGTCAAAGTCCAAATCGAAAATCTGTGGTAAGACTTAAAAATTGCTGTTCACAGAAGCTCTCCATCCAATCTGACTGAGCTTGAGCTATTTTGCAAAGAAGAATGGGCAAAAATTTCACTCTCTAGATGTGCAAAGCTAGTAGAGACATACCCCAAAAGACTTGCAGCTGTAATTGCAGTGAAAGATGGTTCTACAAAGTATTGACACAGGGGGGCCGAATACAAATGCATGCCACACTTTTCAGATATTTATTTAAAAAAATTTTTTTACACCATTTATCATTTTTCTTCCACTCCACAATTATGTGCCACTTTGTGTTGGTCTATCACATAAAATCCCAATAAAATAAATTTTTGTTTGTGGTTGTAACATGACAAAATGTGTAAAAGTTCACTCCTCACCAGTGATGGGTTAAATGCAGAGGTCACATTTCAGGTATGGGTTACCATATCTGACAAAAAACATGTAACTTTTACCAATACATTATATTTCTATATTTGTTTATAAAGGGAAGTTTACATTGCTCTTTATTTGCCCCTTCATACAGTGCCTTTTTTCCCACAAGAGGGAGAAACAGGACAGCACATTTAAGAGCGGAGAGGCCCATCCAGATTATGACAATTGATCTCAAAAAACAATGTATCAAAGTATAAGGATTTCAGTATATCACAGATAAGTGCTTTTCATCACATAGACCCCCACTCAGTGCTTTAAGGTTTGCACACAGATCTTAAGTACACCCTTGGGATTTCTTTTCTCAGCCTTTAAGTTTTAAACGGATAGACAGACTGAAAAATGCTAAGAATGAATTCCTCATTTAATGAATGAAAGCCTGCTAATCAAACCTTAAAGGCTGGATATTTAAATCACCATTACATAAAACTTCACAGTTTCTGATGAAATTGTTTAATGTTAAACAAAGTTTCCAAGTACAATAAAATCAAAAGGATGAGAAGAAACTAATGAAGGAGGCGCCTGATCTGATGTTTCTCTTTACATTTGCATAAACTATGAAGTCTAACAAGTGTTACTCAATAATTTGCCAAAGCCTAAAACAATGTATATATGCACAGGATCACTGTATATTGTCAAGTATTAAAAAAGGAAACTAAATCCCTATGGAATAAATCTAAATAGTAATAAAATAAAGATTTGGTCATTTTCAACATAATGCCTCAGTGCCTGATGGCTGGCCCCTTTTTGTGTATGCTTGAAGCAGCTTATGGGAAAATGGATAAACTAAAAACAACAAACATAAAAAGTCACAGTAAACTTCATTTGGGGTTCACAATGCCTTCATTGATTCTGTAGCCATGAAAATCCTGTGACTGACATTTCTTAAACATAACACTGACCCACAACAATGCTTTATTATAAACTAATTAACTGGAGCCACTTCATTCATGCAAAAAAAACCCAGTAACAGATAAGACATTATAAGGGCATTATAAACGCCAATTCAAGTAGTTACTGGAAATCTTTTATAATGCTCCTGCTACCACAGAAACACTTGGCTGTGCAACCCGTGAAATATGGACTTCTGTTCTCACCCACCTGACTCACAGTAATCTTCACATTAAGTGCATCTCTTTATCATCTCTATAATTCAGGAGTGTAACATTGTATATTCTTCCCATCTCTCCTTTAAGATTCAGTAGAGCACAGACAGTTTTGGAGTGATCTTTTGATTGTTGCGAGATGGTCAAACATAGATCAAATACTTTTCACAACCTTAATACAGATCCTATTCTTTAAAAAAGGCAGATGTTAAACCTTTAAACATGCTTCAATTTATGGTCAGGCAGCTTGCTACATTATACAGCCCATGAGAAAGTGGCCATTTTATGATTCGTACTAAATCCAAAGAGCAAATGTTGGAGTGTGACTGTGACAAACTGTAACAATCCAAACAGAAAATTAAAACAAATGAATATTAAGGACCTGTGGTAATTTGTCCCATTTTATACCATCTGAGAACCATCTGAGAAGTAAAATAAGTTATTTTTAGCACACCAAGATATATTTACAATGACCACTAGTCTTTAAATCACAGCATGAATAATGCAAATTATGAGGTAATTTCTGAACTTAATCATTTGAAATGGTGAATGGGGCCATGACAAAAATATTGTCTAAGGTTTCTGTTATAAAGCAAGACAGTGGAAAAATGTACCAAATTGCATTCAGCCATATTTTAAAGTATATAATATGCTTTGCACCATTTAAAAAACAATTCACCCCTTCGATTACCAACCCCACAGGAAAGAAAAACAGACTTTTGTTTTTTTCTTCTTGTTATCTGTTAATATATAAGGACAAATGATTGTGTTGTGACACTGGCTAGTTTTGTTAGTTTTGTCCATTTTACTGGATGCAGCTCCTTTTGAGAAGGTGTATTTGGACGTTAACCCCCTTGGATTGGATCACCTTTCATTTTCCAAAGTTGCCGAAGTTTGCAAAGGCATCTTGTTTAGGTTGCACCATAGCAGGATTCATACCCTGGCTGATACCCATGCTGGACATGCCAAGGACACCTTGTAGACCCATGCCAGCGGGAGCCATGTTTATATTCATGCTCATTAGTCCATGATTGGCAGGCATGCCTCCAATGCCCACAGAGCCCATTCCCATAGTGCCTGTTGCCATGACAGGAGGCATTCCCATGCCTACGGCCATCATGGGGTTCATTCCTGCACTGGTAGTTGCTGTTTGTGGCTGGGTATTGAGTGTCATTCCAGCAAAATTCTGGGTGACCATGTTCAAGGGCGGCTGAACACCTAAATGAGAAACAAATTCTTTAAATTACAAGAGAAAATTTATGTTTACACCATGTAGAAATTACTTGTTTATTGGTACATAATGGCAAAATGGATACAACTTCACTTTTCATGTGTATTTTATTATGGCTTTGGTTTATTTTCATATATTCATAATATATCTTGTATTAATCAAACTAAGTTTGTGTTCTACAGAGACTATGAATGCCTTAAGTTTGAAACTTAAGACAAAAGAAATTAATATCTAATGTAGACTGTTGTTAAACTATTGACCCTATTTATTTATTTACTCATGTAAGATGTTTTCTGACCTTGCTGCATCATGGTATTAAGTGTGGGCTGTATGGGCTTGGGAGGGTTAAGGCCTGCAGAAAGGAAATCCAGGCTAATGTTCACGCTTGGGTCTGACCAAGTGGTGGGCATTGATACCTTCCCTCCTGACTTCTGTAGCCCCATCTGTTGGGGTAATAACGGACCACCAATTGTCTGCAGGAGGAAGAACAATCAATAAATTACTGTAATAAAATACTGTACTATAACAGGTTTTTTGTTTAGAGCAATTGAGACGTTTTTCTAGACAGAGAGCAAATGTGAAGGATACTAAAACCTTTTTCAACATTTGCCCATTTTTGTGCAACACATTTTAATGTGTTTGCACTGAAAAGAAAACTGTATAATAATCATGCATGTAGCATTTATTTGCTTCAAAATTAATTTAAATTTTTTAGGACCTGAAACAGAACTTGGTGTCAGGTCTTAGTTTACCTGCGATCTGGACATGGGCATGGCAGCAGCCTGTGAACACATGTTGAAGGTCATACTTTGGGACGCATTGAGGCTGCTGTTATTGGGGGCCATCAGGTCAAAGAGGTCGGTGGAAGGTGGCTGGGTGGATGTGGGAGCAGGATGAGTGGACATGTCAATAAAAAGGTCTGAGATGGCAGGTGGAGCGGTGGAGGCAGAGGGGCTGGTGGAGGAGAAGGCGTTCCAGTCACCAAAGTCACCATTACCAGTAGAGAGCGAATCTGAAGAGATGATCAGCAAAACTACACATTTGAAACACGTTACACAAAATGTGTGTGTACAAATCAGCTGAATTCTGTAATGCGCCAAGTTGCTTGGTAAGCGCAATAACTTTACTAGGAAGGATTGTTTATTATAAACTTTTTTACATTTTACAATTTCTCCAGAAAATCTCAGTACCATTTGTCCATGAAAAACTTACCACTGGAATTCAGCTCTCAAGGTCTGAATTGAGAAAACTTTAGCCATCTTAAAGAAAATGATCATTTATTGTTCATTATGTTGTTGTTTATGGTTTAGATATCAGATTGGCACTCTGTATTTCCTTATATTTGTTGTCAGTTCCCCTACAGACATATACCCCCCCACATACACCTCTTAAGCAGCGTCTCTGTCAGGGCAGATGGGGCATGTACAATGGGATCTAACATGTGTCAGCGTTTATAACAATCAGCAGGTAGCTGCTCCATCTGGAACCCTCATTCATTCATCAATACTTCACTGTTTCGCGTGTGTGTTGCTACTCCAATCGTATTTCATATAAGCCAACAAAATTGTTGTTGTACTGCCCAGCTACTGCATTGAGCAGAGGGCCATGGAAGGAGGATAATAGGAACGCTTGACCTAAGTCTACTATGTCTCTTTATAAAGGCTATGTATAAATCAAATGGATCTTTTTAAAAAATGTAACGCTAAAATTGACACCTGCCAAACATCAAATAAGAGCAAAAACTGGCAAGGTCAATTTAGTTATTTGAAAATATGAACTTTTTTCAATTACTAAATTTAATTAATTGTAAATCAAGGATAGTCATTTGGGGGTCTAAAGATGAACTTTTTAAAGATTGTAAATAAGAAAAAAGCCTCTATAAAATGCTGGAATTGTTAAATAAAAGCTGAGTCCTACTTTGGCATAATTATTCAAATTTTTTAAAGCTGCAATCTGTAACTTTTAAAAGGTAAGCTAATAACGATGATTTATTATTTGAGCTGTCAGGTTTGATTTCCCAAGAAATGTCAGCTTTAAATGGTTTTTGCTTTTAACTGCATTGAAGCGATTTTGTTTTTAAATATTTCTAATATTTTATCCATTGTGCATGAAGTGTGCTCAGTGGATGTGCAGTTTATCACCCATACCAGCAGCTGAAGGGAGACTAGCAGAGGCAGCAGGTGATGAGAAATCTGCAAAGTCACCGATGAGGTCTGACCTTCCACCTGCAAACCATCAGGCAGGTTAAAGGACACATTTACACTTCTCTGAAAGCAATTATCCAAATATGAAAATAATTACCAAGATATAAAGAATGCATGTCTAATCAGAAAACATTTTTGTTTTGGGACCCATTAATTTATTTAAAAGACATTAAAAATGCAGTTCATACAGACAAGGCAATGGCTTTCAGAAACTCAGGTTGTTAGATGGTATAAACAAGATAAAGTCATGATGTTCATGAACAAATCCCCTAATAAAAAAATTTCTAATATAAAAATTACAGTGGAAGCGTTTTTCAAAGCATATTTAGATATTTACATATAGTCAAAAGGTGTAAGGAAAATATATTATTTTTACATTTGTTTGAGTCAATCAAGACTACTAATAAGATTTTTAACTAGCCTCATCCTCTATAAATAATTTACAATAGTAAGACTCAATAGTAAGACCCAAATGCATACATACAGGTTCCAAAATTAACATTGGTAAAGTGCCAAATATAAGCAAAATTTGACTTTGGCAGGTAAATAAAATGGACCTACTTGGCAGTTGCTTTATTAAAAACTCCAAAATGACCCTATTTATATCAAATTGTAAGAACGATACTTTAACACAAGTGATTGAAATCAAATCAAGTCTTACTGTCTATTAACAAATACATCTGACACAAATTGCACATGCTCTAACCTTTAACACAGTAGAAACTTATCCAGAACGCCATATGTGGACACATGTGGAATATTTGTTGAGTTAAGGCATGAAAATGAACAAAATCTTGATGGGGCGTTACATTTGCCACAGGTACAGTTTTAAAGAAACAGAGACCAACTCATCTCAAATATGCTGCAAGGAACAGCAACAAGCAAAGATCAGAGAAATATTACCATAGTCACAGGGCTAAAATTATAATATAGACAGTACTAATGTCTTTTCAGAATTCATCCTCCATTTTTATTTTGGACCCTGCATATACATACACACATAATAAGGATGTGATAGCTCATGATTTCCTGACTGATGCTAACAGACACAGCACAGCTGTTGGGCTGGTGACAGAATATGGATGGACAGTAACATCTGTGTGACTGTCTCCTGATGCATCTCTCTCTCTTTGGTTAGTTGGTTCTTTGATTTAACCATAATGCACAAGATTCCCTTTGGTAGTATGTCTACTAGGGGATTTTTTTTATCAGTAGAAACTATGATTAAGATACTTTGATACCTGTAGGCATCCCACAGGGATTTGTTTAAGGCACTTTGAATTCAGCATTCAGTGATCCAATAAATTCCCAGTGGATTCCCTTCTTCCCACAAATGATCTTTAACACACACACCTGAGGCACTTAAACAGTTCTGACGATATCTCAAGAACTTCCACAAGTTCATGATCTGTCAGCATGGCATTAAAAGTTGTCAACTTTCTTTTAAAAACTTGGCAGATGCAAACACATACACAACATGTATTTCAGCACATGCAGGTCAATTTTTACATTTACATTTGGCAGACGCTTTTATCCAAAGCGACTTACAGTGAATTCAAAGTATACAATTTTATCAGTACTTGTGTTCCCTAGGATCGAACCCACAACATTTGCGCTGCTAACGCAATGCTCTTCCAGTTGAGCTACAGGAACACAATTTGCACTTTCTTTGATGGAAAGCATTGTTAAAAATGTAAAATACTTGATTATTATAAATGACGTTATTAGATAGCTAGCCAAAACCAAAGTAGTAGTTAAATGGGGATAATGCAACTGAGAGCTCTTACCTGAAGACTCTGGTTGACATGAGCCAGAATCCACCATCAACAGCTCAGCAAGGCCCGTGCTGGATGACTGATTGACTGACATCTGAAAACAGACATATTTCACGTCATATTTCACCTCAACCAATGAAGGCAGCAGAGTCTTCCTTTTGCAATCAATCAGCTGAGAGGGCTTTAAAATGAACTTTCAGACACAAACTGTACTGGCAACACAACCATGAATGACTTTCTTCCCTGCTGATGGTTATGTATTACACTGCATGGTTAGGTGTTTCACTACATTTAGATTGCTGCTCATACTGGAAGTGTTTCGAATGAATTATTCTTTAAATGTCACCTGCAGGGGAATTAAATTTAAAAAATAATTTATGACAATTCATGACAACATAAGTTTAAATGTTAAATGGGTATCAGGTCCAGATGAGTAGTAGGAATATGATTTTTTTTTAAAGAACCATTAATAGGAGGAACTGGTGCAAGATCAGAAATGCCTTATACAGTCTACTCACACACATTTAATGCAAACGAAATGGAAATACTTTTGCACATATTCAGTTTGACCTTAACCATTTCATTCTTTTTTTTCCATTCTTTTCTCTCTATCCAAATGAGATGTTTAACAAAAGTCAATATAAAAGCCATTCATACAAATATGTTTAGAACATAATCTTTTTTTTTTTGCTCAAGTCATGCAACTGTATACCGGCTGGTTGGTCTAACACACATGCATATTCTAAACAAATTGACTTCTTATATTAAGGAATGTGGCTCATCCAGTCAGATTTAATAAAATGCTTTCTGGATCTAATTTATTATTTAAAGCAAGACAAAATAAGAGAGGCTGTATTCCACCTTTGTATTGTCAGCATCTGGGCTGCTTATGTCACCAGTGTAATGAGCAGCTGCACCCAGGTCGACGGTTTTGGATGGGACTCCGCCCCGTTTGCGAGTGGAGGTGGTGGTTGTCATAGTGGAGGTGATGCTATCCGTGGTCTGTGTGATTTGGACGCTTTTGGCTGTTACCGTCTCTTCCTCATCCTTGAACTCTGCCTTGGCAGGTCGACCATTCCGTGAAACTCTGTCTTCCTCATTGTCACTGTGGGATGATGCAACAGTAGGACAAAAATAATATACACCCATTATAATATATGAAGAGGCAGAACTTCATATATAATATATATGTAGACCAGTTTAACAGAAGGGCTTTAATATAGATGTTTTTACAGCATCTGTAATATAAACCTCAAGCAGCAAAAATAGTGATTATATCTGTGAAGTACAAAGGTTGATTAAAAAAAAAAAACCTTTAAAGCCATTTAAAAAACTGGTTAAACTCCATAGCCCAGCCTTCATTGTAATACATTTGGGGCAAGCTTAGTCCCATGCATGCGGTATTAAATGAAAGATGTTAACCTGATTCTATCTGGCGAGTCGTCTCTCTCCTTCTTGCGAAATTTGTTGATGGTATCATCAATAGTGCTGCCAATTTTGTCGCTTATCTCTCCAAGCTTTTCACTGAAGGGGAAGCTGCTTCTGTTTTTGTCCCAGTCCTCGTCCCATTTGTTCTTGGACTCAGAGTCAAACTGCTCTCCTGCTGAGAATGTGGATTTAAGTTAGGCACCAAGTTAAACAATTGCGCAGCTTTCATTTATTTGCATGCACCATTTGAATCCTTTAATTTTTCAATTAATCATAAAAATTTTATAGAATAAAAAAAGAACTAAAAATAAGCCTAACTTGCATAGAACGCATATGCTTTTACTGGACAGGAATGGCAATGACTTCATTAAAGTAATAAAAAATATATTGATGCTATATGCTATATGCTATACCAATAAAATAGCTTCTGGTTAAACTGGACTGCAGTTGGTTGGGGAATAATATGCAGGTTTTTACCCGGAAATACGGCACAAGGGAAATGCAAAAAGAATGCAATTGTTCAGCAAATTAACTTTAAATTAATGTATTTGACAGACTTAATATAAAAACACTGAACTTAATAGCATTTGAGGTTTGATGTACATTATAAAGAGGTGTGGGATCTTTTTGGTAAACTTCCAAAAATGTGGAAAATATACTTGACTAAAGACTAAATAAAAGTCAGAGCTCTCTACCTACACTGCAGTATTTTGAACTTTTGCAACTGAAGTTGGTTATTGGCATACCATCACTAAATGGCAATTCTAAACTCCAGTACAGATAAAAAGTTAAAAAAAAACAGAGCATCAAATCAAAAGTGACTCAGATCAAAACAGAAACCAAGTCACACAAGTTGGAGAACAACACTAATTACTAATGAAGGGACATGGCATTTCAACTTAATTAGACAAATCGTTGTATTACAATGTTGTATTGTTGTATTACAAAAAGCAGAACTCTATTTCTACAAGAACGTGATCAAAAGCATCAGTAAAGCTAAAAAAGTGATAGCCCTTAAATCAAAACAACTCCAATTAAAGATGATTTGTGGGAAGAAGGGAATCCACTGGGAATTTGTTGGATCACTGAATGCTGAATTCAAAGTGCCTTAAACAAATCCCTGTGGGATGCCTACAGGTATCTTAATCATAGTTTCTACAGATAAAAAAAATCCCAAAAGTAGACCTACTACCAAAGGGAATCTTGTGCATTATGGTTAAATCAAAGAACCAACTAACCAACTGCACAAATCGCCTAAACATTACTCCACAAAAACAACTACAAAAAAATGATCTCATGTGCACAGTCATGTCTGATTAACAGAAAGAGTTACCCTTGTCTCGGTTCCAGACTAATTTTGTGTCCTTTTTTTAATTGTATATCAGCCATTTTTGACAATGTTTGCTCTCTATGGTTGTAAGGCAAAGTATGTGAAAGGTTACAACTTTTTGTGCATATATTAATAATTATCATGAAATCTGACATGGTCACATTGCTTGTGTTTAAATTAAATCTGCTGCACATTACCAGAGTTACTTTGTCTAAAGCCACCCATGCTGTCTGAAGATACTCCAATGTATTTGTCTTTGTTCTTTTTGGCTTTCTTCCTTTCCTCACGTAACCGGTCATCATCCTGGACAAACTCTACCATTTCTTTGACCTTCTGCCGTACATTAATGCCTTGGTCCCTGCCGTTTTCATCTATTAAAATAGGAAAGAGATTGCCAGGCCAAAAGTCCAATAGAAGATTTTAGACATTTGCTGCACATTTTCATTAGATACAAGATGCTATGCTCTGCTGAGCAATGCCAATTTTGCCTAGTTACTAAAAAATGAAATTTGAAATTTTAAAGCTGATCTTTATTATAAATCTAATGACTTAATGTTTTAAAATGATTACATTTACTAAAACACTGAGGTGCCATCTGGCTAACACTGCAGACTACACAGACTAGATACATATAGTCAGAGTCCTGCTGAATCTTTAGCAAAATGTCAAAAGTTTCTCTCATAATTAAAAAAGAACATTTGTAATAGCTAAGAGCCATATGAATTATGCCTTTTTAATTATAGCTTAAATGACAAAACCTCCACCTCCACCCCATGCCACATTATTAAAATAATATAAAATCATATTTGATCATACAGCATTTACCTATTTACCCAATGACTGAAAAAAAAATATTTTCCACAAATTAATTTGCACCGGATGTTACAAGGATATGTTAGAATGGCAATGGTCTTATTTTTAAGAATATATTCAAGATAACCATCCATTCAACTTACCAACAAAATGATAATTTTCCAATGAGCGCAGGTCATAGATATGTTCTCTGGCACTGGTAACGACCCGCTCTGAACCGTTTCTAATGAGGTATGCTAATAGCAATAAGGCCTGGACACACGAAGGGGGAATTATAATGTATCGGTATGTGTCTATGAAAGAACATGGATCAAGGTGATGTCAGGAGAGCAGTAAACTGTACCTTGTAAACTCTCCTCCAGTTCTTCTTGTTATCCTTCAGCATCCTGGTCCAGAGCATGTTCATCACCTCAGGGAACTGCTCATACATGAATGTGGATCTGTGGTGTGAATTAGGTGTAAAAATCATATTGCTATACTGCTCATCACTGTAGTGCAAACAATTGCCTAAATGTGTGGTACAGGAACAATACCACCAAAAGCCTGGAAAGATGAAGTAGACTAACATTTGAATTTAAACAGGCTACTTAAAGCTTTTATGATTTAGGTTCTTAACCTTGAGATGACCAGAGATGCTGATGGGGTCTTTGGGGATTTTTATGAACTGTATTTTATTTATGGTATTTTTTAACTTTCTTGTAAATGCAAAGGTAAACTTAAGATATTGTTTTTATTTGTTGAGAAAGGTATGCCAAATTGTCACTAAGTGCCCTAAAACTGCAGGATCAATTTGCTAACAAATGTTTGAGGCAAGATTCAGTGCTCATGTTTGCATCAAGACCAAATATTGATCCAAGCTGAACATTACAGCAGAAATGGGATGAGCCTTTTTTATCCATAATATGACAGACGTTGACATACTGCATTATAACACACAGGCTTTTTGTATTATACAGAGTGACTGACAATAAAGGGGTCAATGAATTTCCAATCATTCGGAAAAAAAATTACCAAATAGTTATGTCTAATTCATTTGTGTTTTGTGTAATATGAGCTCCTAAATTAGATGTGAATGTGCACATTAGAAGATTTTTTTTTATATTATATAATGTTAAATAAAATTAATAATATTTTAGGTAAATAATACCCTAAAAATCATTGATGGACCAAAAAAATTGTGAGCGGGAAGCATTAAAAATAGCAACGAACCATAAATAAACAATAATTATGAACAAACATAATCAAACATTTAAGATCATGATAAAATACTGACAAAACAACATTTTTTTTTGCCACAGCAAATGCTGTGACAGCAAATTTTTTGCCACAGCAAATTTGCCACAGACTGTTTTTTGGCACAGCAATTTCGCTACATACACTGCGTCTAATTAAAGAGACACTTGCAGAGGAAGATCTCAAGTCTAAGCCATGATGCAATGCAGCTGAAACCATAAGCAATCAATGAGATCAAGGTAATTTTTGTTTGTAATTGCCATACACAAATGCCCTCAAGTAATTCTCAGAAGACTCACTGAATACCTAAAGGGTGAGGAAAATTGTGTCTCCCCTGGCAGCTCGGCACTTACTTGGTAATCTCACCCATGAGTTGACCTGATGGGCCCCAGGGATCATCATTGGTGGCTTCTCGAACCTTGGACTCTATTTCTGAGTAGTTCATCACAACGTTGGTGCTGGAAAAAGCAAAAGTAAACACACATGCATTGAAAAACAGTTAAACACTCGAGCCAGTCAGTTTTGGCCTATTTATATTTTTTTGGGCGCATAGTGAATGGACTGAATGATAGTAATGAGTTAATGGGCTGCCAAGATTTAAATGTGTTCATATCAAGCTCTGTAAGAGAACATATACAAGCAATGATGGTTCTGTTTAGTAATAATCTTTTGCACAATCATGTGAATAAACCAATTTTTTCGTTTTACTCTCTGAAAAAAAAAGTGTGCTCAAACTTTCTTCCAGGCTGTGAAAGCTCTGCCTGTTAAAAGAAAAGTTAAAGTGTTCCATTTGCTCATTCTCATATTATTACACACCTGTATGAACTGTATGTGTTTTACACAATATTATATGTAAATGGTCATTTAAACAGTATAATCCAAAACATCTGTCGTCTGCTGTTCTAAAGGCTTGAACCCTTTAAAGCATGATGTATTTTAACTGGCACAAATCAACAGAACATCATTTGAAAACCCACAATTAGCCACTGCCCACTGTATTGCTGGGATGAAAAAAAGGATGAGCATTAAAGTCATGGATGAAATGTGGTACAAACAGGAAAGCTGGCAAGTGAGCAACAGGCACCCCGATGGATTCTGAAAGCAGGTGGTCTGGGAAGATAGTGCAGCTAACAGTCATTTAAATGAGTTAAATGAGGAAACCAATCATTGAATAAGGAAACCAGTCCAGCTCAGCTGTGTCACTTACAGGGTTTGGGGCTTTCCAAAAAATCATCTTGACTTATTTTCAGAGCAAATTCAAACACTTTCAAAAGCAAGACCTCAAAATTCCTTAAGTAATTCAGGCAATTCAGATGAAGGCCAACACTGCACATACAATCTAGATGATTAAGAGATGCATCTAACTGTGGCAGCTTGCAGGGGAATGATGTTAAGTTCCTTAACTAGCAATCTTCTATTAAAAGCCACACTGACATCCTTTATTACAGCTAACATGTCTGTAGGTTGAACTTGGAAAAAAACATCTGTGGATTTGGACACAATCCAGTCGATTTAAATTACATCAGGAATTATTAAGTAATCTGGTTTAGCCGTGAAAAAATACTAAATTACAAAATGTCACCTAAAAGCTTTCCAGTATATGTCAAAGGCTAAATAAAAAAAACATAATTAAATAGCACAATTATTTACAACAATTAGTCAGTAAAAAAGCTGCTTATCCTTTAGAAAAAGCAAATGATCAAACTCAGCAGGTAAAACTAATAACCATGTTACCAATATTTCAGACATCTACTTTTTTAGGAACCTGACTTTTGAATTTTACATTTAAGAAAAATAGTTAACAGTTAACAAAAATACATTAAACCCTTAAGCTCATTAAATATGTCAAGAATGATCAAACACTTTGCATTTAGCGGAGTTAAAAAACAATTGGGATTATTTATTATCAATCTATGTAATTTTAACAAAAAAGGAATTAAGCCTAGTTTGTAATTAATTGAAGATTGATGTAAATAGCACTGCTGTGAAATAAAGAATGAGGACCCTAATAGTATATAATTATATCGGGTGTGGATTTACAACGTTGGCTTAAATTGTAATATACTACAGAAATCTGAAATACAAAAAAATGTCCCACATTAGGGCAATCCACCCTATTAATGCCTTTCAGAATCAGTGAATTTAACATATTACAGTTTAAGTTAAATTTCTTTGTTTTTGTTTATTTAAAAAACTTTACGCAAAATACACCACGCTCTCCTTTAAATTAACATTAAGAACTCTGTTATTAGTAAGCAGGAGACTATTTTTACATACTGTCCTATGTTCATTCATATTAACTTTGGATAAAACGTGCATTTTAAGACAGGGAGATGATGATTTACTCGTGCTTTGTTGCGGCTGTGCTGAGTCGGCAGGCGCTCTATCCGCTCATGCCATAAAGAGCAAAACAGCATTTAATGTTTGAATTTCAGGATTAAAATAATATAATTTGGAAGCCGATACTATCTTCACAAGCGGCTCATTAAGACTCACTGAATAAGATCAGTGACGCAGGTGACGGAGAGCACGCCGATGCGCTGTAGGGCTCAGCAACAGTCAGAGATGCCGGTGCAGCTGTTTGTGGATTTACATTCTAAAATAAAGACAGCCTGTTTAAACCGGTGATTTCTTTTTTCGCATCTGTTGATGTATTTCATAATTTGATCTGTAATCATAATTTCTCGCATAATAAAAGTTAAACTTGCGGAAATGGTTTAAATTATAAGCAATCCCGCGCCGAAATTCAAGCCCTGAAAAGACTACCTTGAGCTTCAGAGGGACAGTCTGAATGATGCTTTACAATTAAGATGAGGATAAGGATGGTGGTGGTTTATAATAAGTATGATGGCGAGGGAACAAAAGCACCAGCAAACAGATGAAAGGCACAGTAACATGGGACATGGGAATTTGCTAAAAAAAGAAATCCCAGGAGATGTGAATTATAGAGATAGCTGATTCTGAGAGGATTCTGATTCTGACTGGGTTCTTCTCTAAAACAAAAAGAACAAGCCAATGCTTATTCTCTTCCCGGGCGGGGGGCTGCTGGTGGTGTTGGTGGGTTCTAGGTGTTGGGTTGGGGGTTTTGGGTGATGGTCTGGATGCGGATGGTCCGATGGTCGCCCTCGTTCCTTTCGCAATTGTATTAATTGTCGCAATTGTAATAATTTTTTGTATTGATGGAAGAATTTATATCATAAAACCAGAATTATAAAAAAAACTAGGCCTGCCTCAATTACAAATTAAAATAAAAATTACACATCTATCTACTTTTTTAAAAGAACCACACAAGCACAGCACTTATGTATTGTTTTTTCAAGCACAAAAATAAAACTTACAAGCAAACTTACAAGATGTTTTCGAAACCCTTGACAATACCATCCTAAGCAACTACATTAGATGGATTCTACAATCACAGTGGTTTAATGCAAAGACATTTAATGAAACTCTCATATTACTAACAAAGCATGAGCGTAAATCATGTTATATTCATATATCAGATATCATTGTTCTTGCAGGTGGTTAATCCTTTAAAGAATTTACAAGAATTTTATTAAGAATTTTACATCTGAACTACACATTTATTTAACTCCTCCTTTGACTACTTTCCATGAGGCACATCTCAAACTAGCTACTGATTACTGATTAATTTTTCAGAAATTACTATTACTGTCTTACTAATGCAAATACAAGCGGGTCAACCCTCTGACTCTGCACCTAATGAAAGCATGTCCAAATCCAATGTTTGCTTCACTTATTGTCTCATATAATACCTTTATCTGATCTGATTTTTGCTGCCCTTGATATCTCACAATCCTGTGATAGTGAGTCCACGAGGCTGTGGTGGAGCAAAGCACGGCCAAGCTCTAATAATGTAAACAGTGTTTGAGAAAGATGTCAATTTTTGTATATACAGAAAATATGTTTTTTATTTTTTATAACTTTTGATTACATTTCTATCAAAGAAATTAGTATTGTAGCTGGTAAATGCATCTTCTGGGCTTTGCCCTTTTAAAAATGCACTTTTTTCATCTTCACTACATTACCAAAATCAAGATAAATTGCAGACACCAGGTGGCAGTAATGAGTTGTTGGTAACCTAGCAACAACTTTACATTACATTGAATCCTGTCTGAAGCTGTTTCTTGAGATACCTGTTTGCACAAACACTGCATGCAAAATCATTGCCTGACAGGGAAGTCAGCTGCAGCCATACTTTCCTCACAGTGTTGCTACTAACATTTTTCTTTAAGATGACTCCTGTATACAATCTCACTAAAACTTAAACTCTGAAAACAAAGTTCTTTATCAATGAATAAAGAATGGTTACCAGAATGGTTGCTTGATACATCACCAAAAGAAGTAATTGTGGCAAAGCATCACTCCACTGTCTCCCCTTAATAAGCCATTTGATTCGACACCTCATTCCTTATCGATCTATGACAAAAGCTGCAGGACGAGTTATGTACCGTTTTGTCCAGACAAAATGCAAGAGACTACTAGAATACTAAAAAGTATAGTAAAACTAACATTAGATACATATGGTTCAAATTAATTTTAATATAAAGATGTGGCTATGTCACAGTCCCTCTTGGTACTGGTCTTTTTCTGGTCATCTCTCCGATCCCATTCTGCTCACATGTGACTAAAGTGATTGTCCTCCGAATTTGTTGCAACTTTTGTTTAATAACTTCTGTTTGTGTTTGTTCAAACTCACAGTTGTTTCAGTTTATTATGTACAAAACTCATTTACTGATAATAAATAATTGCTAATAAAATTAATTGGGCTTGTTTTTGGAGATGCGGTTGCTTATTTGTGCCATGACTGCTCACAACACACAACTTTTTTTGGACAACAGTAAGCAGCAGCAAGGTAAAATATTCACTGGTGCCTGGATTATGAAATGTACTATCTGCGAGTCTAGGTAAAATGTAATTTGCTTAGTTAAGTGTCAAAAACTATTGCAACCTTTAAACTTAAGCTGACACAACCAAATATTTGTTGCCGAGTTGGCCATGGGAATGAAACACAAAGAAAGTTAGTCTCCATTGGACAAGTTGTTTTACCTCTGTAATTTACTTTATTTACTTAATTAATTTAACTAAACAAGACCTTTAACCCTCCACAAAAAGTGTTAATAAGCCATACAAAGCACAGCATTTAAGGAAACCTGTCCCCAGGTTCAGGTTGCAAACTTCATCAGAAACTTAAGTAAACTGAAGAGCAACATCATGAGATCACATGAAAACACAATTCACAGCAGACACCTTTGATGAAACTCACAAAATAATTCATAAAATTGACTCCCAAAAAGGAGCGTGTCAATCACTGAGAATTTTACAACTATCTAGTGGGTTTGTGCAAGACAATCCAGTGTGGATTATATTACTAGAGACTGTTTAAATCTTTTTGTTTAATTTAAACTGATAGTGTTCAGAAATATTTTGTTTTCACCTCTTACCAAAAGGGTGACATGTGGTTTGTGTCTTGTGAAGCATTATATCCTAGAAGAAAGATAAAAGCGGTAGCGCTCAAATTGATTTAAGAAGGACTAGCTCAGCATTCGGGTGAAGAGCAATTGGCATAATGGAGCAAAACAAGTCCTACAAATAATACAGAGTTCATTTAATGAGGCCGTTTCTGCTATCAGAATGCGTTGTGTAAAGACAGTAACATAGGTGAGTGATTCCGTTATTGATTCTTGCTGCATGACTGAACACGGTGACTTAGGCTATGCTAACGGGCTAATTAGCTAGCATCAATAACGGGCCCTGCGAGTCGTCTAACTGTACTACATTTAACACCCACCACATTATAAACACACGAATACAGTAACAGGACACTAACTGGGAACAGCACTATAAATAAATAGCGCCCTTGAGCCTCCCGGATTATGTACTGCAAACCAGTGACATGTTTATAGCGGGAGTTTCTAACAGACAAAAGTGTTTATCCAAACGCTTTCTCTCACAGCCAAGTAAAGTCATTACCCAATAAGAAATTCTAAACATTATATGCGTCTGTACTATGTTGGACATGACAAGGTAACACTATAATACCCAAAAATGCTGCATGCGTTTTTAATGCCCAAAGATGCTGTCTAAGTAGGCACCTCAAAGAGGTTTTAAGACCTAACCCAAAAGAAAAGCACCCGGGGCAGCGTGGAAATTGTGGAGGTTTGATAACATAACGCGCATTATTGGGTATGGGGGGTTATAATTGTAGTGTTAAAGTGAAATAACAACGCTCGCAATGTTTTAATCTTGTTGCGCTTGTAATCAGCTGAGCATGTGACGTCACGGGCCCGCATCTATACACCAAACGGGCCTCCGCACCGACGCGCAAGCTCTTTAGAAAGTAAAACCTTGCGCATACTCACGCTTTATCCACCAGCTCCCTGACTTTCCACATATTCAACATCCTGGCACTTTAGCAGGGGCTCTCCGCCTCAATATCGCGGTACCGGATGCGCACAAATACACAGGTGGACTCGGATATCTGTTACCGATAATAACAGAATCCCCAGCCCCTTCCGCCTCGCCAGTGCTAATCTACACAGCAGAACGGATCGGCCCGTTACTACGGTGACGCATATTGTACGTGTGGGGGGTCCTGACGCGGCTATGACGTCTCACGCCCGTAAAGGGAAATGTAGTTTTTAAGCGATTGCACGACAAACAGTAAGCCATAAAACACCAGGTTTTATAGCCATAAAACTATATAAGCTGAACCGTTTAAAACAAGCTAGTTATTAGGCTGGGAAGAGTGTCCCAAAGTACTGGATGTGTCACCATGACCACAACTGACAGTTAACAGAATCCTAAACCTAGGCATTATTTGATAGAGACCTTTGCTTAGGAGCTTTTGTAGTAAACTATTTTCTAAATTTTATATGCCATTTTTTATGCCAATTTCTCATAACATTATTTTACATTTACATTAAATTTTAACTTGTAAATAGGGGAAATCTACCTAAATGTTGCCTTTATTAAAAAGTAATACTGCTTTTACTTTGTCTCTTTTAATTTACCTGTTACCATTTTGTTCTCTGTTATGCTGTAACATCCTCCTTTAAAACAGCATGGCGTTAAAACAATGATTTCACAATATTATAAACAACACTCTTCCTGATATCATATTCAGAGAGGTTTAGGCTAATATTTTGGTCTTGATTTTCAGAATTTTAAAAATGCATTTTACTGTGAATCACAAACCAAATACGCTTTTGTCTTTTTGCTGTGTTTGTGGCTAGCATTGTGTTGTAAGTTGCTACCAATTAGTTATTTAACTGTCTTTTAACTTACCATTGTCTTTAAAAACTTAAACATTTTCAGTCCACCCTTTACAGAGAGGACAGATAAGCATAACAACTGCAGACAAAAACGTGAACACATTCAACAGGACAGACAGCAGACATCAGCGGAGGTTAATATAGGGTTCATTTTTTTAGGAGCCATGTGTCATATTGCCTTTTGTGTGAATTCCAGTGAAATGTTGAGATTTTAAAGATGGATTTAGATGGAGATGAAAAAGGCAACCTTTCATATAAACACTGCATTAATAAACCATTAACCTGATGACAATCAAACAAGCCAAAGAAACATTGATTTTACAGAGTGACAACAGACATAGAACGGCACCTAATGTTCTTCAAGTCTAGCACTCCAGGGAGCTGAGAGACTATTGTGTGCAGATATGAAAAGTTGAGGACACCAAGAACACTCGGAACCATTTGATTAGTGTAACTAAGAGGAGTGGCAGAGATTGATAGCTGAGGCTGTTTTTTGGCTGTTAATAAAGTATGCAGGAGTGGTGTGGTGACAGGAAGGGGTAAGTGGTAAACAATGTTCATGGAGGCACTTAAAATGTGGAGCACACAGTCTGAGAAAGTGCTGTGTAGACAGCCACTTTATCACCATTCCACCACACCAACCTTAGGGCCTGAAGTTTAACGGAGTAATAGGGAGTTTTTGGTGGAAATCTGCTAAATTCTGTGAAAT
>JAZGTK010002627.1:0-30873 GCA_036877625.1 Ambastaia sidthimunki | reverse complement strand
AAAACATGGCGCACACCCACTGGCTCTATAAGTAGTTCTGTATCCCATTATAAGGAAGACAGATGTACAAAAAGCTCCAGCCCTACAGGAGGTGCTAAAGAGCACTTTGAGTCCGTATAAAAGCCGTCTTTTCGCTGTGATACTCCAGCTCCTCGCTGTCAGACTCAGAGTTCATCCCTCCCGCTGCGTCATCGTCTCCCCACACAGTGGGGATCCCCCGATAAGATATCTTTCCTCGACCCAGTCCAAACCCAAACCCTACTCGTATCCCCCCTCCACTGGAGTCTGTCACTGGCAGTTTGGTCCTCCTGCAGAAGGGGGCGCTGGCTGCTCCGGAGTGCAACTGGAGCAGCACAAAAACAGCTGCGAAAGTAGCCAAGATGAAGGCACAGCTGAGCACCGCCACCAGTGCAGGCAATTTTGAGGGCAGCCCCGGCTCACGTAAGGACCCCTCCGAGCTTGGATCTCCCTCGCCATCCACTCTGTGCTGGAGCACAGGAATGCTGGGAGATTTTCGCTGCACCTGGTTCTGGTGCAAGCAAGAAGTGACTACAAGGTGACTGTGTGGAGGGCACGAGAGACATTCATTTTCTCCCAAACCGGAACATGTCAGGCAGGCCGGGTGGCAGGGCAGACAGGCCTGTACGGTGGAGTGCTCCACCCAGTTGTCCAAAGACAAGTTGAGGACCTGCAGTCCAGAGCTGAAGCCGGGAGGGCAGGACTTCACGCAACCTTGCAAGAAAAGTGAGAATCCTGTGCTGCACTCTGGAAACAGAGATCGGAAGAAAACTTAGTTATGTTCAAATATTTAAAGTCAACATGAAGATCTGAAATAGCTTTGAGGTGGAAAAAGTTATTAAATTGTGATGAAGAAATCTGAATTTCATTCAACAGAATACCATGCATGTATGATGCATGCAAATACAGTCATACATGTATTTTGTTGTGGCAAAACTCAAGCCAGAATATTACAATGTTGCTAGAATGTTTTAAAAGTAAGTGAGAACAAAAGCTTCTAGATGTAAAATTACAGAAAGCAATTAATGTAATTAATGCAAGTGACACCACAATAACTTAAGAATACAAGTATGTACAACAACATGCAATGCACTGGCCAAGCATTAGTGTCTATATCTACAAACCAGTAACATTTATTAAAAAAGTTAATGGGGTTTATTTTAATTTCATGTTTTTTTGGGACAGAATGGGACAAAGTAGCTCAGTTTCACCTTGTAACATTCAGTATTTTCTGCAGTAACAGTGAGAGCCTTATGAAAAATGAGTGAAATAACTTTAAGTTCGTCCTTGAGTGCTGCAGTTATGCGACGCTGCCGGCGCTGTATGGGGCCATGATGGAGAAATCCATCATTGATTATCCACACTGTAAGTTTTAATAGGGCAAACTGTAGCGTTCTCATTAAGCAAACTAAGGTTTGTTTACTGACCTCTAGAGGTTGCAGGGAAAGTACGACCTCACGCCAAGAGGAGGCAAAGATTTTAAAAACTTTTTCCCCTCTTCAATAATGCAAACCTCTCTGGCACCACAGTGCTTTGCAATATTCATATTCATAAACATATATTAATATTCATAAGAACAGAGGCTAGTCACACTGAGACATAAGAGAATTTCTATATGACACCATTTTTGCCAATTAACTACTGTGTGCATGAATTATGTGTAATTTGTGGGTATTTTTATCTGGCTGTGACAGTCATCATCTATTAAAATTCACCTGTTAAAGCAATAGTTCACCAAAAATATTAATTTATTGTATTTTTACATTATACTGTTACTCTTTATGTGGGAAACAAAAAAAACTGTTAAAAGCTTTTTTAAAAGTCTGTTTGTCTGCAGATATGGTAAAATAACATTGTGTGTTCAAACCACACGAGGGTGACTAAATAAAGATGGGAGTTTTATTTTTGGGTGACCTATGCCTTTAAGTTCAACATGTATGTTTTTAGGCAAACACTTTTGGTCCTTTGTGTGTATCTTACCGATGCAGATCTGCTGGGTGTCAAAGGTTTTGCAGCTGTTGTTTGAGGGGCGGGTGTAGTCGAAAACGAGCGGGTCTGTGGCGCTGGAGCCGGTGCCGTACAGGATGAGCGTGAACTGAGAAAGAACACCTGTGGAGATGATGTTCATCATCGGTCATCACTGAAACCTCATCCATAAATCAGAACATTTCAGAACATCTCCATTCTTACCGTAGTCGTTATGTCCAACCACGTTCTCGATCTCCAGGGTCCATTCTCCACGAGGGTCCTCGTCCCAGCAGTGTGTGGTCATGAATGCCCAGTCATTAAAACCTTCGGCTGAGTTGTCCTGAGGCCTGAGACATAACAGAGAAAAGACCTCAGGAAGATCTTGTGACCTTGAGTTTGTTGATGTATACAAACAAATGCAATTGTGTATTTACACATCAAATACCTATTTACCATAATACCGACATTTTAATCAACATTTTAATGATGAACTGTGTTTGCATGTGGTGTGTGTTGAGTTTTTTAGGGTTGCCCATTAAGAGCCATTGTAAAGCATCTGAACACGTATGCATGTATTGATTGTGTGTGAGTGTGTGTTTGCTTAAGAGCAGGCCGGATGAAAGACGTTCCCAGGGGGTTGATAAAATGACATATTTGAGCGTGTGTTTACCGTGGAGCCAGCAGTGTGGAACGAGTTCCCAGTGGGCTGATGAGGTGTATTGCCAAGTTTCCCCTGTGGTTATAGGACAGCGTGAGTCTGGCCTGCACGTGTTCCAGAGAGCTCACGTAATCCAGCTGCCCGGAGCAGGCCTCCACGGATCTGCTGAAGATCAGGTGGGTTTTGATATCCCTACAAAGCAGAGAGAATCAGCATATCAGTTAATTAAGGGTACAGTGTGTAATTTCAGTGATTTTACTAACATCAAATAGAACCGCAATGTAATACATGTTGGAGGAATTAACGGTTGTCTCTGAACATTAAACTGGGATGGAAAAAGTATTTTAAAAATGTTCCCTCAGCTATTATTTTCATTATTTAATGATTTTTCAATAAAATACATGCCACTCTAGGTGGTAAATAAAACATAATACAAATCGTATCTTTTGTCATAGCTCCTGATAAAAAAATGTGTCTAAAGCACTCCAGTTTGAGTGCACTTCAAAGTCAGCTCCTGGGGTTGACCTTTGGTTCCTTAGGTAGCTGACATTAGCAACCTGATGTATTGATGTCCTGCTTGTACTGCATGTGGTGTTTCACCGTCCTCACCTGGGTTCAGTCAGCATATTAATGACACATTTGTGCTGCGGCCCCACGCTGCTCCAATTCTGGGCCAATGTGACCATGGCGCTGGCATCCAGCAGACCGTAGCCATAGGAATGGCTCACTGCCAAAGAGAGAGAAAGAGATGAGGTCAGATGTGTCCATCTAGCCATTTAATGCAGCTCTTCAGACCTCTCTAACTGGTTAACGGAACTGTCATTTACCTAAGCGGCCCACGCCATTGGTTCTCCAGTCATTAGTTATTAGGTGGGCGGGACGAGAGGTTCTCACTACCAGATGCTGCATATCTCTCCAGGTCAGGTTCACGCTGCGTGTCACACAAAAACAAAAATTTATACAAATATTACACTGCAGCGAGGCCCCACATTTTTCATATTCAAATGGTAATTCGCACATAATTATTCTCTGGGATATGACAGGATGTCGTTCTGAAAGACGCATAATTAAAGCTTTTCTTTAACCCAAGTCACAGAAAATTGCAAATGGAAATGTCCCGTCCTGGGGGCTGTGCATCATTTTGTAATTACATGGGCGATGAGGCCTTTTTTCAACTAAAGACCCAAAATTGTAATCCCTGAAAAGGCAGCAATATCAGATTCAATTTATAACTGCGCTTCCATGGTTCTGCGCTTCCGTAAGCTTATTAGTTTCGTCATTGGCTGTTGCTCTACATGACAGAAACAAGTGGCTCTGGGATTCATGGGGCCCCACAGGCAGGGCTGAATAGCTCCGTTATCGCTCAACGACGATTTAGGGCAGAACATGTAGGGGACAGAGCATAATAAAGCACTGATGGTTTATACCTGCTTGGCAAGCCATTTTCCTCCAAAAATGGATTTAGTGTAAAGTGTGGTATTATGCTGTAAAGCTACATGAAAATACCTCCATTCCTGCTCTGCTAACAATTAGCAGCCGCCTGTGTTGCCACGCTTGAAAAACAGCCGTTCGGTTATATTTCAAGGTGATTTATGGTGAAGGTGATCCAATTCTTAAGCTTTCCACATTTTTTGACCTCAATAAATGACTTAGTGGGCAAATTCATAATGTCACATGCACGATTTATAAACCCAGGACTGCACAACAGATAGACTGAGTTCACCCGGTGATTAATGTATTTGAATTCCATGTAGGCTTACATAGGGAAACTCCTGGTGGAAAAACAGGGTGAAAACACAGATGCCTTTTTGCACTTGTACTGGAAGCTGATCTGCTGATTCGGTTGTAAACAGCACAGGCCCCTTTATATAATTCAACATTTTTATTTTCATATGAAAACAGATTATTAGGAAAGCCACAGTGACCCTCACCATCAGCTCAGCATGTCAGGGTCTATTTTTCTATTTCAGTATTTCAAAAATTTGGTATCACGGGTGGCAATGATTGGTTCAAGCAGAAGACAATTTTTCTAGAAGGGAATACAACCAGTTTCATTGAGATTACTGTATAAAGAAGTGTTCAATGTTAGACTAATATCTTTTTTGCAGCAGTCATGCCACCCGGCCAAACTTACGATCTCTTATATTAAAATGTAAATCATCACAATCTCTTACATTAAAATGAGAATCTTCACTCAACAGTAAAATTGCAGGATCTCAGCACAGACCTCTTAAATATTCTGGTCAGGAACTGTTATTTCTGATCCTCATTTTCCAACACTTAAAAAACGACCACAAACAGTCTGTATGTAAATAACAGCTCAAATTTTGGTCAGTTTACCACAAACAGCTATTATATGCCTTCAGACAACTTAGATTATTGTATGTGTGTTTTTGTCCTTTTTGACACGTCTTTGACTAAAAATGAAAAGAGTTTAGTAAAGATACATTTAAAAAATGACTTTTGTGTTTCATGGCATAAAATAACTGCATATGGGTTTGGATTGACATGAGGTTGAAAACATATTGACAGAAATGTCATTTCTGTGTGAACTTTTCTTTTAATTGAGCATTATGACTTCATGTCGAGGGGCCTGCTGAGCCACGGGGGCAAATTGACCCCTGAACAAGCAGTGTGAGATGGCAGCCATCACCCGCTCTCAGTCTGTCTGTATCTTTCCCTGTGTCAGGGCGATGTCGGAGGGCTAAAATGATGTGCGCAAGGTAATGAAGTCTAACTGACGAGGTCGGATGATTGACAGGAGCAGTGGGGTGGGTAGCGTGTGTGTTTAAGTGTGTGTGTGTGTCCGTGGAGACAGGTGTCAATGTTGTCATCACTCACTTGGCCTCCAGAGCGAGAGCGATGATTCCAGCAGCCAGGGGAGCAGAGGCGGACGTGCCCGTGTGTGAGTCTGTGCACTTCTTCCTCAGGTCTGTTGTCACCTGTACACACACACACACACACACACACACACACAGAGGTCAGGTATGTAATTGGTGAGCTACCAGCAAGGACACTCTATCTATCTGTCTGTCTGTCTGTCTATATATATATATATATATATATATATATGGGGAGTTTATCAGCCAGGGGCACCTATCAAAGTGCCTGTTGAGAATATGAGTCCAAGAGGGAAGGAAAAACCTAATTCACTGCTGGCTGTGATGAAATGTGTGTGTGTGATAGTTCTGCAGACTTATAATAAGCTGGCACACCCACACATGAGGATTTGGGGTTTTAATCAGGGCGTGGGAGACACGGGGACATGCATGAGTGATTGACATCGGTCAGGATGAGAGAAGGTCCAGCCCGAGGCAACAGAACCATCAGAGAGCTCACAGGAGAGCACCTGCCACACACGCATATACACCATCACTCTTCCTCTTTCTCATTGTCACCGTCGCTCTGATGCAAACACACCAGCGCGGAGATGCCACCCCACCCCTGTCGGCAAGAATGCGTCCATTTCAAATTGAATCTGTTATTGCCTTTGTCATTCTGATGGAACGGGGGTCTCAAAAGAGGGAGTGGGGGAGCTATCACAGTCAAACGCACTGAGAAGTACTTGACATCAAACAAACAAACACTCTGAAGCCGTCCGAAGCCTCTCAGATGAGCTTCAATGAGCTGGCACAGAGATCAACCTGCCTGCGGAATCTGGAATCGCTTGTGCCAACACGGGCGTATCGCAGAATCAAACAGAATACGGATAGCTAAACACAGCACAATGTTTTTTCACAGATATACGCTGAATCTACAGCGCCAGCGTAAAAGAACTGTTTCACCCGAGTTGAGAGTTTGCAGTGTAAAATGCATCTGCGTTGGTATTGTAATGAAACTGTAAAAAAGACAAACAGGTTAATGATTTAAGTAAGTTAAAACAATTAGAAAAAAGAAACAAATATTGAGATTGAAAAGTGAGTTTTGTTGTAACAGGAAAAAAGAACATTTAATATGTAGTACACATAAGCAAAATATCAAATATTTACAATATATAGTAATTACAATGATTTTGCCGGTGATAAGTGCAGCAACATGGTGAAAATTGAATGATTTTCTGTGATGAATTTAATGCATTCTTTTACCATTAACTTTCCTGGAGATCATGAGCTTGCGATCTTTCTCTGTATCATCAGTCAGTGTAAGACAGATGTTCAAAAAATAGCAAACACTCCCAAAGCACAGATAACAGCACAGATGCTCATCAACACGATCCGATCATCTCTTAGAACTTCTCAAGGGCATGTGGAACCTTTTTTTGGCTGTCTCTGGCCTAATTAGCTGCCCTAATTGAAAAGGCTGTGACGGCTATCCCAAATTCAGCTTATGCAGCCAAAACGAGGGCACATGAATAGAGAGGAACCGTTCAAAACACCATCTAAAGAATCTGCAATGCAGCATGTTTGGTATTCAAAAACCGCTGTCTCCGTGTCTTTCTGTTCGTTTGCTTGATCTCATTTCTATCTCGTTCTTCTCGCGCTCCCTCTCTTTATTTCCTCTCTCGGAGGAAATGGCCGGGACGGAGGCAGATGTGTTCGGCTGGTAGCAGCACCTGCGACGGGGAAGTTTTCAGCCGCTTTTCTAAAGTGATTTTTTTGTCTCCCGCGGGCTCGACATTCACCGAGCTGTTTCTCACGGAGCCCGCAGGAAATCACAGCGGCAGATGTGGAAATCATTTCATTGGCTGACACTTCATCTTCGCAGCACGACGAGCGGGGCGCCGTGCCATCGCTCACTTCCCCGGCGCGGTCGTGACGCGGTCATTTTAAGCATGCGGCAGATTTGGCAGCTTTGACGTGCGGTTTTGCTTACAGCTGAAAATGTCTTTCTTTGTGTTCGTTTGAGGGTGCGAACGTCCGTCTTCACGCTGCTAATGTGTAAAATCATTAATTTCTATTTCTGGTGCCTTTAATGAGATAGCAAATGGCAATAACAGATAGCAAATAACAGATAGCGAAGTGTGCGAATGTTTGTGCGAGTCTGATGAAAGACACCTACTGAATGTGAAGGCTTTCAACGTACGCATTTGCATATGCAACTGTACAATGTGTGTGCCCACGTTTTGGAGAACAAATGTTCCCTCAAGGTTAGTAAAACCTGAAATAACCTACATTGATTATGTTTATACAGATGAATTAAAAACAAGGAGAAGAACTATGAATTAACAACTAAATTTCATAATGAAAATATAAATATACAAAAGTGTGAATGCTGGGTTCAGGATTAAGTGTAGTGTTTAGATGTAATATATATCATTAAAGGCTGGGTAGGCAATCTTTTCCAGAAACGTTTTTTGTCATGCTGGTTATGCTGATTTCCTCTGTGGAAAGCGCAGGATTATAAAATGCTTATCTAATCATGGGATGTTGTTTTTTAAACAATGTATGTGCATATCTTTGTGCACTATTGGAGGAGGCGTGGCTTTGGGGAGTGGCCTGAAAGAGGGTGGGGTCTTAAGCTAGCTTGCTACTGCCAGCCTCTCCGAAATTGCCTACTCTACCTTTAACTCAATTTACAATGAACACAAGTCAATGCGAAGTCTTTGCCGTTATATAAAAGCAAATGTGTGTTATTGACTCCACAATGATGTGTGACTATGATGACAAAAGACAAACTTGATCAACTTTATAAATGATAAATGAAGGTTTCTTGTAAGTGTTTGCACATATTAATTTAATGAGGGTGTAAAATACGTACAATCTGTTTCTCGTTGAGATTTCCGCTGCTGTAGGTGGTGGCAAGGGTGGAGGAACAGGCCTCGCTGTACCACGGTACGTTACCGTACTGCGTGGTGCTGCTGATGGAGAGGGTGTAGATGCTGTTCGTGTATCCATCACAGTTACAGCTGTCTTTTTCACGACCTCCGTTACCCGATGCCCACATGAAGATGGAGCCCAGCCCGCATCGACCCTGCAACACACACACACACACACACACACTTATTTATAACAAGACATTTCATAGACTTCTTTTGTTTTTAGCTAGTTTTAAACACTATGACCTAATTCTAACCACACTCTATCTCTAACCTTAACAGAAAACGTTATATATATATATATAACGTTATATATAACGTTATATATATTTATAAATATATAAAGCGCTTTTTACAATGTCACATTGTTTCAAAGCAACTTTACATATAATGAAGCCACCCCACCCCGCTTACACACACCACCTGCTTATACACTCTTTCCAACTTTGTGTCACTTAAATGCAAAAATATCACTTTCAATAACCAAGACACAATGTATTCATACTCTTAGTTTGTTTATTGACTGCCTGATGCACATTGAAAAACTGGCAGTTCCTGATTAGCTGGCTTTACTCCAAGAGTCAAGGTGCTTTGGATTTTACCAGTCCATTTGAAAACAAAGTCTTGTGTTGTGGTACTGGGTTGACACACGTTTTATTTCATTTTAAAGGAAAATTGTTTTAGACAGGAAGCAGGTAAAACAGAGAAAGTAGAAGTATATTCTATTGTGACTGTTATAATTCTTTTTAATATTGAATGTGCAGAAACAGAAATTCTCTTTTCTCTTACACACACACACACACACACACTAGATATTAAATATATATATATATATATAATATATATAATACATTTTCTGCTAATTTCTTCAGTGTTTCTACACAGTCTGTCACAGATCATCACTGCGACACTATTTATGTCCATGTTACTCAGCTTTTGTACTAAAAACAAAACTGTATCAACCGCAGCTTGTTGCATTCAATGATGGCCAGAATAGACTGCCAATAGTCTTTATGTTGACAATCAAATATCTGGCTATGCATGTTTATCAGTCAAGCATTTGTGCAGCATCCAATATTGTCTGTGCACAGACCTCATATATATTACAATAACCCACAAAATCCAATTGAAGGAGCCAATTATGGCTGTCGTGATTAATTTAAAACCAATACTGTGACCCCTGTATGCTGAAATCTGCTGTATTTTACGCTTTATTAAAATTGGTTGGACACCTGACAAAACGCCACTTTTCCTTTTCTCATAAATCAGTCTTCTCTCTTGCCGCAGTCGAGCAAGTCTGCAGAATTTGATTAAAGTTTTTCATCTATCTTCTCCCTTCCATATGGGCAATATTCACAGCTGACTGACTCAGGATTATTGTGGCCATAAATGGTTTGTTTGTTTGTTTGTTTGCATTGCCGCAATCTGGTTTGCAATTCTTGGAATGATAAAATCGTAAAAAAAGAACTCAAGTGCAGAGGAAAAATGAAAGGATGACTCTTCCAGTCATACCAGTGAGACAGATGTTTATGTGAAACGTAATTTGCGTAAATTACCGGAGGGAAAAATCAGTTTTAAATTTTGTAAAAGTGAACACAGACTCCGTTCCACATGTCTGTATTAAAAGCCATTATTCACAATGAGAAAACAACGGATTAAATCTTTTGATAACACTCCAACAAAAGCTAGTCTGTGAATACTGAGGGCACGTTTAGAGTAAGATAGACGCAGTACTCGCAGCAGGCAGCCATTCTAAAAAGGTCACATCCATTTCCTGTCAAACATGACACTTTCTTTTCTTGCCGTGTCAAATCGGGTAACAATTTCTAAAGCGTGAGACGAGAAGCAGGTGATTTGGATGTAATTCCATTAAAGATATTTCCCAAAATTACTCATGGAGGATAATCTGAGCTTTCCGAACGTCTGTTCTAAACGGCTGTCGGAACACGAGGGTGAAGGGAGGAATTTTCATTGCATTGCCGTTCGGTATGAGGTCACGGAGTTGGAACAGGAAGGAGAGGGAAGATTGTGAGCATATGGTTTGAAACACTCGATAGCACAAAAACACACGTGGGAGCTGATTAACATTTACAAAAGGAAGCTGAATAAATAGAAGATTGAAACCAGCGAACAAGACAGAATTCCATTTCAGTATTGCATGCACATGCAAAACTCTCTGCCATGATGCTAATGTGTTGTGGGGAGTTGCCAAAGTGTTGATATGCAGTTCCTATTGTGTTTTTTTTCCTCAAATGATCCCCAAGTTTCAATGATACTTTGGTACCCAGATATGGCTCTATTGCTTCCTTCAGCATAAATCTTTTGAAAATAGTACGTCTGACTGCTTAGAAAAGTGCTAGCACACCTTTCTGTACAATTTAAGGTATCATTCATGTCCGCAGCACAAACCACTGGTGTGTGACGAGTATTTAAATGGCTAACACTACATATAAAGAATATTAATAACCACAAAAAAGTAAAAATATTCTAAAAGAAGACGAAAAAAATCTGAGAAATAAGAGGAAGAAAAAAATCAAGAAACAAGACAGCCTAATGCTCATATCACAGAATAAACAAACTCATTTTCGTATTCAGCGCATGATGTGTGTGTGTGCACTGAAACTCTATCAGGGTATAAAGTGACAAGAGATAGGGGTATGTGGGCCACACAAGAAAATATTATCATATCAAAAAAGTAAACAGTAAACAAATGCTTATCTCCCTCCAAGATCTCAAAAATCTCCCTAATATAAGCTCTGTTGCAAAAGCTTGTGAGGTGTATTGCTGCCTAGTGCCTACATGGCCAGCTGCTTGCTAAGACACCATACAACACATTCATCGATCTTTATAAATGACTGTTCTGATGTATTCTATATAGGCAGGTGTCATACAAATAGCGTCCTTACATGTATTTGAGAGACTGAAATCACAATTGACTTCAATTAAGGTAATGAGAGAAGAACAAATACTAAATATAAATATATATGTTGTACACAAAGTGTGGGTCAAATAATCAGTTTTTATTTGCTTCAAATTAGTTTCTAACAATACTTTTGTGAAATATATTAAAGGAATTACAAATATATTTATAATTATTTCACCTTGCCCACCACTTTTAATTTTTCTATGATTTTTTTATTAGTATCATAATTGGTATTAATATTAAATTAATAATTTTAAAACATCCTCATCTATGATGCCCCAAAATGTCACTTCTGTGGGCTGCCCACTGGGATTTAAAAACACAGCAATACTTTTTCAAAATATGTCAAACTACACTTTCTCCTCAATTCTTTCTCCATAAACGTGTTTAAACAGGTGATGATCTACTGCTCTTGACGTCCAACCCCGTTCCTCTCACAGAGGTGCTGAACAGAGCCGACAGTGGCTGTGACAGTGGCAGTCGATAGTGGCATTTTTAGCTGCTCTGACACCTGCTCAGATGACCTAACGGAAGTGCTAGACTGACCTCGGTGACCCCCTGCAGGAATGCTTCCTTGGCCAGCTTGGCAGGGCCGTCCACTGTCTTCCCATCATCCTCTGGGCCCCAGCTGGCGCTGTAAATGTGGATGTGCTGGGAGTTCAAGCTTAGAGACTGAGCCTCCACAACATCTGTTACCTCTCCGTCCAACATCCGCACACCTGCAAGGAGAACGGAGAGAGAGAGAGATAGAGAGGGAGTTTGTGTGTTAATGGAGGTTTCAGAGAGAACCGAAAATGTGGGTGGTTTTTTAAAGATGTACTTGTCTGTAAATCTGATGGATATTTAGATTTAAAAGACTAGAAAAGATTAGAAAAGAAATAAAAAAACAAAGATAAAACAAACAATGACTCACTTCACTTGTATATGTGAGCTGTTCATGGGCAAAACAAAATGCTAATTGCACCAGACTTTATGTCGCTAGTCAAAATTCTGGCTATGCAAGACTAGGAATTATTGCGTGCCACTTTATGACTTTGTGTCTGGTTAGAACATGGTGTAAAATAGAGCAGAGCATGCAATTAGTAAGAATGATTCTGTGGCCGTTTTTGTTTGATTAATAATTCTAGCTACAGTCACATCACCCACCCACACACACACACACACACACACACACACAAAACCCAGCGGCCAATTAGATCAGCAACATCTGCTGTCTTGTGTTCTTTACACACACGCGCGCACACACGCACACACACACACACACACACACACACACACCTTCACAAGGGCAGAATTATCTTTTTATTACAAACACACACACACTGAATCAGAAATCACATGCAGACGCAGACTTGCCCTCTGCCTTAATCACCATCATCTATAAGAAAAATGTGAAATATTTCTCTAAAAAGACAGCATTAAAATAAAAGATGGGCAATTTGTTTCTGGCTGAAGCAATGTCTGGCCCTGAATGGTACCAAAGAATGTGTGCCCAGAATACCAAAGATATTTCAAAAACCCACTGAGAAAATTCACCTTAATGAATGACTTATATAATTGAAAGATAAAGTGTTTTAGATTAGCGCGGTGCCGTGTGGTGACATCGGCCGTTAGATGCAAAGGGCGGGAAATGACAAAATGGTTGAAGAGTTTTAACGCAAGTGTTTAATGAGTGACCGCTTTAATTTGACCTTATTACAAAATGCAAATTCTTAACTGCCAATCAACGCATACTAAATCCATCTCACTCACCTCCGATTTTGGCATTGTAGGCCACACCCACTCCACAGACGCCATTGTTTGCTGCTGCCGCAACCTCTCCGGCGCAACGAGTGCCATGCCTGGAGAGACAAAGAGAGAAAGATAGAGATGTTGGCTTGGCCCCAGCCTAATGGCTTGCTAAGCCTTTGTAACAGCTTTGGCGCACCAGCAAACAGCGTGCCACTGCCCAATTCACATCCAGTTCACATTCAGTTCAACTCAATTCAAATTCAGCCCACGTTTGTACAGATAAAGTCTCGGAGGTGAGACTCTAAGCTGTCACCACAATTGAGGGCAGCTCTCGCTGCAATCAAATGTGGGTGCATTATCCTTACCCTACTATTAAAAACTCATTAGAGCATTGCAGGGCAAAAACAATAACAATAAATATATATACAATAAAACAATAAATAAATCAACACCTAAATGATACATTTTCGCACACTGGCTTGTGTGTCAAAGTTCTTACAGTACTGCAGGCAGACCTCAAAAGCTCTGCGGTGGGGATAAACGTCACCGTCTAAAGAAATCGCAGCTGGGTCTGGGTTTTGTATATGCACCGCAAGAGCTATTCTCTCCATTCAGCTGCGTCCCATTGGAGCTCATTGTTTCCTCCAGACAAAGCAGAGAAGAGGACGATAGGGACCCAGAAGAGGAGCCCATGAGAGCGCTGATGTGTTGAGGCAGTTTCCCCGTTTCACCACAGCCATCGATATGTGAACTGTCTTACACACACAAACAGCCAAAAAGGTTATTAAACTGAAGCACACCGAACACGACCCAAAGCACTCCAGAGCGCCTTTAACGGAAAAGTCTCGTTTCTCAGTCTCTTCCCAGCTGTCATTCTCAGGAAACACAAAAACAGACTTAAAGTGAGACCTGCACAATGTGAGAAATGACAATACCTATTCCAAACCTCTGCATTATCATGACAGCATTGCAACATTTTCTCGTGGTTGTGACTCAGCTATAGTGCTTGTAAGCCCTTGTAAGTCAAGTTTTGAATTTCAAGCAACACTCATAGCAAAAATAAAATATGTCTACATAGTGATAAATACACACACCAATGAGACCTGTATTTAAAGGGATAGTCTATTAAAAATGACAATTGCTGGACAAACTGCTGAGAATAACGCCTGTTGGTGATACTCAATATTTATGAATTTGCTTTGAAATTAATTATAGAAGCATAAGAAACGCACAGAAAATCTGCTTTTGACTTAACTTAAAAATAATCAAGGTAGGTTTTCTGTTATTTATTTTAAAAAATATATAAGGGACTTGTGTGTGAAAGTACCGTTTTTGAGTGATTACACATGTGAATTGTTTAAAACTCAATAACAATTGAATTGAATCTCAGGTAGCCTACAAAGGCTTCTGATTAAAGCTGTGTATGTATTGTATTTCATAAATCTGCTGACTGAGCAAGTAATCACATATAAACACACTTTCACCCTTCCATGGGACACACTACTTGTCAGAACTTCAAAAACATGCCCTAATTATGTCTGAATTTATTTCTCTCCACAGGGCATATGAAATTGCATACATACAGGTAACATTTTTTCTCCTGTTATATAGAGAAAAGCATGTTAACCATTGTGACACATTAATCAAAGCCTATTTCTCTCAAGCTGCAAGCTGTGAACGAGATTACAACTATTTATTGTTAACAAAGAACATTAGCTAGCTAACCTGCCTAGAAGTTGCTGCGATTTTCCTTTCATCACGAACATGATTCAACTAGCGTAACTGCACTTTCATGAGTGTTCATGCAGGGAAATAGCACTGAATCGCAACAAATCCCCTTCATGCTGTGCATGTAAACCCGTCAGTCACAATAAAACGTCATTTCCCATGTTTTGTCCCGTGTGAGGTGACAGTTATCATGACAAATGGCTAGCAACACCCTCATGAATAAACAATACCGCTTCTGTATCAGCTCATTTTGCAAGTCGTTTACAGCTCCAAACACGATCTACAGCAGAAGGTGATGTTACATAAATGAGTTGCATACAAGCACTGTGTACTGAATGCAAACATGTACATGTTACTGTATTTTATAGCCTCCAGGGTGGATTGGTTATAGTGGACTAGGTGGTGAGGTAAACTAGCATGTTTGTTGACACAGGTTTTGTAGCTTTGTATATTTGAATGGATTTAGAGTGCTAACAGCAACCGCAGGCTAAAAGCCTCTCTGAAAAGCTCTGTTTCAGTTTTCAGCACTGCTGTTTAAACAAATTCACAGCTTTCAATAATACGTTCAACAGAACAATCATTAATGAACTTTAAATCACCAATGGCCTTATTATTAAGTATAGGTATAGTTTTTTAAGTAAAGACTGTGATAGTTTTATGCCACAAATTATAGTTATTTTGCCTATTTATTGGTTGAATGTCTGTCAGTCATCCATGCAGTTATTTTTGATTGCACTGCTCACATCAGCACCCAGTGATTTAAAGTGAGCGGCTGTATAATCGTATGAGGACGTGCAATGCTGAAACTGTTCCTTGAAATGTCTGCTGTAAGAGGGCTGATGCATATTGCTTTCATTTGCATATTCCCCAACTTTCAGAGACACCCACACACAGTCAGAAAGACGGATCAGTGGCCATCTCCTGAACTCAGGGGCTTAATGGCTATCATTATGAAGTGCTGGCACAGTTGAGGGTAAGGTCAGTTCACACGGGGAATCTTAAGAGCAGCTATAGGACAACACCGCAACTTTTCTCCTCAAACATAAACAGTAATTTCTGACAACAACAGCAAAAAGAAGAAATGAAACCTTTCTTTCTAAAAGGAGAATACAGATGAAGGTCGGTTCTCTGGCAACCACTCAGGCATAAAAGCCATCAAGCTATCATTTGCTCCTAAGTGTGGACAGTTCAGCCTGTGCCTGTCACTTTGTAAAAGTTAGTGTGTGTTTTTTAAAAGTTGTAGGAATGAAAACCCTGTGGCACCAATCGCTGACACTAACATCCATTTAATTGCAACAAAAATGGTGTGTCCATTTGGTGTGTGCACATTGTTTCAAAGCAAAGACTAGTGCCTTACAAACCGTCCAGTAAACAGTTGAGTGAACTTTGTTAATTAATCTCTACAAAATCCGTCAAACGGCACACTCTCAAGGTGGATTGTGGGATTGAAAGTGGCGCTCTGTTGTAAGCAGTTTACAAGTTGAACTTTTAACATTTAACGATTCTGAAACTACTGGAAAGTATTTTTTGAATGTGTTGATTAATTTACTAATTCCACCAACTTGTTAAACCACATATTTTTGGAGGGCAGTAGTAAATTGTACGCAACCCCTCCACTGATTTTCAGCTCTACAATAAGATTTTACTCATTCAGCACCTTGACCAGATCAGATTTTAGGCTTTATAAATCTGAAACCTTGTTCCAGAAGATTAGTGCTCCCTGCCTTGCAGAGACAGCTCCCCCCACAGAAATGCTGTGTTCACCTCATTTACCTTTCACAGCTCAGCGAGGTACAAAAGCACTGATTCTGATAACTGTGGTCTCAGTATTTTTAAAGTGCCAAGAGTCACAATAAAGCTGACAAGCTGTTGTACCTGACAACAACTTCAAAAAGATGGTGTCTTGTTGGTGAGGTGTGCTAATGGATGATTCAATAATCCTTGTCTTTATTTAAATAAATAAAAATGCTGTAATTAGGCCTAGCTCATAAAGAGACAGAAATGGTGAAGTGTTAATTGCCATACATACATGCCAATATCAAACAGACTATGTCATGACATAACTGTATTCATATCGCTTACATATATTCTACTGTTTCCATTTACACCTAAAGATGCAATCTTCTGCAGCTAGGTTTACTGGAAATAGTTAATTAGAAATATGTTTTTTACATAGTGTGGGCAGTATAAAGTTACAGCCCTGCAGTATGTATAACAAAAATGCAATGGTAAATTGTTTAGCTGTAAATTGTTTAGGGTACTGTCTCTTTAAAAGCATGTCAGTCACAGCAGAAAAATGTTTATGCATAAAAATTGAGATGCATTATTTGAATAAACTTTTAAAACAACTGTTATGTTTCTTTGATGATGATAAGTGCTAATTTTCATATTGTGACCTTTACCATAGTTGCTTTTAGTTTAGATGCACTTTTTGTTTATTTCTTTCTATGTATATCTCAGAACTACAAATATTCATAATTGTGAAACCTGCATTATAATTTTTATTTATACCTAATGCTGCATGTTTACCCACACTGTTTTACACTCTCTCTCTCTCTCTCTCTCTCTCTCTTTCGCTCTCTCTCTCTCGCTCGCGCGCTCGCTCTCTCTCTCTCTCTCTCTCTCTCTCGCGCTCGCTCTCTCTCTCTCTCGCGCTCGCTCTCTCTCTCTCTCGCGCGCTCTCGCTCTTGCGCTCTCTCTCTTTCTCTCGCTCTCTCTCTCTCTGGTATATAAGCCTACTAATAATCAAAACCCATTATAACTCTGTGCTGTATTCTCCAACTAAAGTTTTTCAAGGACTTTATCTTACCCATTTTCCTTCAGCACAACTCAAGATGAATAGTTTTCATTTTTTAACATCCATTACACATTGTGATGCCTAAATTCAGTTGCAGTATTTAAATGACTCATTTTTACTGTGTTTTGTTTATTTTTTAGACAAATAATATGCCTATACGCATATATCTGCCATTTTGGCCATTTTCCATAACAACAATTTCTAGTTCATCTGTATTGGCAAGGATTTTATTATCAGTGTCTCTGTTCTTAGAAAGACAACCAGCATGTTGGACAGGATTATCTTTTCTTCCTGTCCCACATCTATTAGGGTACAAAATTACTAGCAATCTTTCCCAACCTTCCCCGTGGAGACCACAACAATCTGTCTAAGCCCACCGGGGAGAGGCAGAGCACAGAGTGAAAATGAACTGAAGTCTACAGCCTGTTCTTCCAGCCATGCCTGTGACAGTCTCACAATACTGAAACCAGAGGCGAAATGTACAAAAAACGTGTTCTAATTCTGTCCATCTTCTTGTTTTTCAGTCCGCTATTTGTCTTGTTTCATGTTCCCTTCAATTACCTTATTCATGCATTTGCAGCTCCCCTGCTCAGAGGCATGGGGTGTCCTTGAAAAGTCGTGATGAATCTGTACTGTACATTGTTGTGTAGAGTAATGAAATCCGTCCATGTGTCGTAGAGTAGAGTAGGATCTCTATGGCTCCCTTCAATAGGTTTGGATTAAGAAGCGCTCTAAAAAGGATTAGTGCATTTTCCGGCCAGCTAAACTCAGCCCTCGGGCAGAGCTTCAGTAAGCCACATGTCCTAGAGATGGAAAAAAAGGGGGCGAGAGACATAAAGAGTAATAGAGAGACAGAATCCCTGATAATGGCAAGATAGGTAGAAAGAAGTTGCGATGAAAACCTTGGCCAACTCTTTGACACGTCTGCAGAAGAAACCACGGCACATTCCAGAACTCTGAATCGCTGTCTCTAACCTGAAATCCCTGTCACGGTTCTGACTCCAGCTTCACAATTGCTTTCCCCCTTTGGCTGGCGTGGAGCTGTGGATGGTCGGGCAAATTTCCAGCCTCGCTGATGAGATTCCGAAGGCCCGACAGTGCTGGAAAAGGAGGCTGACAGGTTTGGGTCACGTGAGGCCTGGGCTGAGTAGAAAGGCAGAGGCTTCGTGCCTAACTGTGTTATTTAGATGTCTGACTGACAGCCATCCATCCATCACACGCTTTATTAGAATTAAAGCGAGAAAGAAAGGTAAGGATTTTAAAAGTCTTGTTTATTGACTCAATAAAGCCAACCAGACCCGGATATTTATGCACAAAACAAAAGCTTGAATCTTAAGGCTGACCTCCAACCAATATCAATAATTCAACGGTTTGAACAGCACAATAGAGCGAAGCAGTTTTGGAAGTAAAAATCTCATTCATTTACTCCATAGAGAAGAGATTTTTTTCACATTTAATTTTTTTTTTTTGATTTATTGTTTTTAGTGCATAAATCTTTTTAGACCAATTACTATGAGCTTCAGGGTTGTTAATTTATTATATGAGGTTCTGTTGAAGTCAGCAGTTAGCATTAATTGAAAATTCTTTATATTGCACCATCATTTTTGATTTGATTATGAATTCATAATGCTTCATGCCATTGTACTTCATAAAACATAGGCACAAAATCTTGTACATTTTAATCAATTTATATATATTCTTTTTTGCTTCAAAGTTTGTAATGTTGTGATTCATCTTTAAGATGTTTGGTGTGGTACATGGTTTGAAAGTTTTTTTCCTAGTGCTGGTGCAGAACATGAATGGGAAAACTATAGCCTTAAACAAGACCGGTTCATGTTGCGCTCTACTCAGTCAAAAAAATAAACATTAAAGGTAGGGTAGGCAATTCCAAAGGGCTAGCAATAGCAACCTAGCTTTGAAAGCATAAACCTCACCCTCCCTCCAGAGTACTCTCCAAAGCCACGTCTCCTACAACACATAAACATCATGATAGGATGTCCCACTTGCCCATCAAATGCATTCAGAAAACTACTGCTGTATGCGTTTGATGGGCAAGTAGGACATCCTGTCATTGAGTTAGGACTGAACATAAGACCGATAAACATTTTACGGCCCTGTGCCTTCCAAAGAAAATACATAAATATGTTTAGGCCACTTTACTATTAGGATTGTAATCAAGATGTGAAGAAACTTTCAACCAGCATCAAACAATTGTGTCTGGAGAAAACTGTCTACCCTGCCTTTAACCAGATGAAAGTGTATATAAATATCAGGTTGTGATATGAGTCTGATAACTAACAGCACACCAACCTTCAACAAAATAGCATGATTTCATCACTGTTACAAGACACAAACAATGCATGTTACTCACCACTAATTATCTATCTAAATCCCCCGAAAGCAAATACACAACTCACTTATCACAACTACAACACAAAGAAAGAGATAAAGAGAGAAACAGACAAACAGAAAAACAAAGAGAGAGAGAGAGACCATTATTGTCCTTCCAGCTTTCAATCTATGCCAAGGGATGGCAAACCATTTCTGCTACCTCTATTTGAATTTGAATAAGCACTTTACTGTCCAATCGTTGTTGGCAGAGAGTGCTGTCTAAATAAAGCAGACCAGTGTAAATGAGTTTAAAAGCCTTGAATTCTGAAGATGTGAAGTGCTGGTGAAATGTACAGTTGTGGGGTTTCTAAACACAGCAGGTTCTCAATACAACAGTGGCTGAGAAAACAAAAACATATGTTGTCATCCTTGACCCCTTCATTAGCTGACTGAATGTGTAACATTGACACGGTGTTGCTGCTATTGAGGCAGAGCATTCAAGTTTACTTGCACTGCAGGTACAGAGATGGTTCAAAGAATGCAAGCAGCGTTTTGCTGGTATTATGTACCTATACTTAGAAACAAAGAGATTATGAAGGACATGTGAAAAATCTGAACTCAACAGAAAAAAACCTGTAAAGATGCCCTTCAAAACCAGAAAATGTCTTTGTTTCTGTGTTTGCTTCTCTCTCTCTCTTTCTCTCTCTCTTTCTATCTCTCTCTGTAGATCTATTTTCAAACTCTCCTGGTAAAAGGTTCTGAGAATATTTTGCAGAACAGCAGCTGTCTTTGGATCAGAGCATCATTTTTAGCACCTGGAGATTTCCCGCAGAAAAGAAAAACCACCAATGAGATGTCTTTAACATCTCAATTGTCTTTTCTGGATTGCAATGAGATTAAATAGCGAGCGCATGGAGACTGACAATGCTGAAATTTCCTGCTTCCCAGAACGAAATTCCTACACTGCTAGTGTTTTATATAGTGTTTTATGATCTCAAAAATGTCTGATTGTGGTAGGATTTGCCAAAACATCTAGGACTGCAAAAGTCTGGCCAAACCAAACCAAATAATCTGAGCTATAGAGTCCAATATACAGTTTGTCACATTATGATAAACATGGGACAAATACACTTTTAACATATGAACTTTATGCATCAAGCTTTTTTCCAAGAACAGATCTTTTATGGGGAAAGATTCAAGTAAGACTGTAGCACTAGACTGAAAGCTTTTTCTGAAAAAATAAATGGTTTAAAACTGCACCGCTGGCAAAACAATGAAACGAACAATGATAGCTATCAATGCATACCAGCCATTAAGCCAACAATCACTCTTACTTGAGTGTGGACACTAATGCCTGTGTCCAAGTATAGGGTATACAAAGAAAATTGTGTTTCCAAAGACGTGTGTACGCTAACCAGCCAAGACTGGTTCTGTCTCCCATTTAATCATAATGAAAATATTTGATAGCTCAACCGTACGCTTCGCTCAATATCTAAGGCACTCTGATCTCAAGATCAGATTTTACAAAGGACTCAAAGAAATCAATTCACTTTTAATAACAGAACATGATTTCCTACTTGCTTATTTATGAACACAACATATAATTTTGTTGCTCTTTGCATCCCCATCCACGTGTAAGGAATAATTCCCTCTATAGTTCAGTTCTCGTAGACTGCCTCACCGTTTCTGGCTGTTGACACAGACATGCATTTTACTTCTCATTTCATGGACTCAAACTGATTCAGTTCAGCATAATGGTCTTGACAGCAGAGGCATTCAAGATGTGCTGCACTTCCTGTCTGCCGGGTCGCCGGGGTGTGGCGGACCCGACGGGGATGGATTTCCCCTCCCTTTATTTCACACTCAACTGATTGATCGTAATATGCATTTGTCAGGTAGAAGAGAGGGTTACGAACGCTTGTTAGGGCTTCACTGTTGCCATGGAATGGCAGTCATACTTTAAGTAGTTGCTGTGGGTTTTAGCAAGAGTGAAGACAGTAACTTCCACACGTCAATAGCAGAGTGAGGCGCTCAAGCAAGAGCGGTGGTGTTAACATTCGTTAAAGAAGATTTCCTTCTGTAAGTTTGTAAGCTGTACTGTTCTGAGAAAATACCGAATTTGGAGGCTTTGCTCTGCATCCTTCTGCTGTGAGATTCCGACTGGAATGAAAACCAAGAAAGAAAGGGATTTTGGCAGGAGGCCCAGAGTGCAAAAGATTTGAAGCAAATCCCCCTGACACTAACGCTGTAGCTCTGGGTTGCTCGGAAATTTCAGGGTGAATGAAAAAAGGACCGGCCCAGGGTTAAACAAGATGATTCTCCCTCCATTATGGCTGAACTTCTACCACTTAATGCAATCAGAGAAAAGGCCACAAATACAAGAGGGTCTATCAAAGAGAAAGAGCAAAAATCTAAATCAGCACGGTAAATTTAATCACAGCTGATTTATGGAGGGAGAGGAAAGAAAGAATGAACAACAAGAGCAACACGCAGCTAGATTGTGAATCTGGGAAGCATCTAAATAGGCCAGTGCACAATAGTCCTTCAAAAATCCTCTTCAAACATAATGGTGCAAAAAATGAAAAAATGCTGCGTGGAGACTGAAAGACGGGGAGAGAGAGATAGGGTGAGAGAAAGAGAGACAGGGAGAGGGGGCCACCGATCGGCTAATTTCTACCGTGCTGCCGCAGGCGACTGATTACTGCAACATGATGGTCTGACAGATAAAAATCTGAAAAAACAGAGCGATACAGAAAGCGTAAAAGCGTAAAACAGTGGGAGGAAACACTCTCTCGGGGAAACTGGCGGCACGTCTGAACACCGTGCAGTTATGAGATTTTCTATAAAATGCATTTTTCATGAGAGTATTTAGGAGCCGTTAGCGCACATCTCTGAACGGCAGGTGCTCCGCTGACTGCATTAAACCACAGAACGACGCGGCTCCTAACCACTTTATTCTCCTAACAAAACACTGAGCACCGCAGTTACTGTCAGTACATCCGAGCCTAAATCAGTACAACAAATAGGCCTGAGCTCTGTGGCGAAACCTAGTGAACGGCCTGCACGGACAGTGGCCATCGTAGATGTTCGAACACGGCCTTAGTTTACCGTGTAAATATTTATACAAAAACAGATGCTGCCTCTCATGCTTGTTTACCTGCAAGAATCCCTTAAAAATTTACAACCGAGGAGCTTCTGCAATATGCTGCATTTGTTGCAGCCCGACAGATCTGGCAACCCTGCTGGGCATGTGCTGATTGGAACAGTAAAGGGAGGGATGGAAGATGAGAGAGAGAGAGATTGTTACCTGTTGTCATTCAGCTGTGTATATCTGGGCTGAGGGTCTGGATCTCTGTCATTCACATCATAACTGGCATCTGGATCCTTAAAACAAAACAAAACAAACTGACTATATTTCAACACTCAGTTTTTCTTGCATTGCTTGTAGACACAATGCAATGTTTCAAAACCTAGTGAACTGTCTACTTAGACAGGAACCGTCACAGGCTTATTTAAACATTCAGATTAAAAGGCAACATCATTGACTACTCAGTACAAAAATAAACTGTTATAGTTCTTACAAAGGAAAAGATCTAAACTAATTCATAAATATTGCATGATCACTGGATCATTGATCACAGCAGGCGATTTGGGCTCCAACAGAAACTGTTTTGAAGTTTACTGTTGAACATGGTGTATTCTCTACATAAAGGGCACTTTCATGTCTGTAGGGAGGGTGTATTAAAGTGACCACAGTTTACCACAACAGTGTTGAACAGCTACTAAAAACACAAGCTAAAATGATAAAAATCCAGAAAAATATTAGCTGCTAATCAATTAAATGGTTGGTGGACAAACCAGTCAACCATCCTGACCCAACCGTAGTTCAAACGCACCTTTGATGTCTGAAATTCTGTGTGGGCATGGAGCCTATTAGGTTTTTAAACAGCCAATAAGTTCATCAGAAAGAAGTTCAAAGGAATGGCTTACAAAGTTCCTGGCGAGATCAGGGTGATCTTTCTCGATGCCGTCATCTAGGATGGTCACAACCACTCCTCTTCCTGTGAAGCCCTGAGCCCAGGCCTCCTTCACATTCAGGTCTCCATGACTGGGGTTGGACTGCAAGGTAAAGGATATTTTACTAGACAGATTCTACATTCAAGTCCATTGGAGACAGCTAAGCTGTGAAGAAAAAAGTGTGGAAATTATTCCTCAGTGCTTTTATAAAGAGAGAAACCCCTCAGCAAGGAAAGGCAAATGTTGGATTGGTGAAGCTTCTGTGTGCGGCACAGAAGCACAGGACAGGGGATGCTGTGTAGAACATGAGGCCCCCAAGCTGTTTTGATAGGGGAACTTAACCAAGTCACACACAATTTGACCAAGAGTTCCCAGTAGTGGAAGACCCACCTGCGGGACTACACACACACACAAATACACACACACACAAATACACACACACACAAATACACACACACACAAATACACACACACACACACACACTGATATTTTACCCTTGCCACACAGTAAGGTCCAGCTGCAGGATCTAATGCTAATGAAAGATGACTGTCCACACACAGCCCCACACATTTTTTCCTCTCAAACGGGAGCCTGTCGGCACGATGATCCCACAGAGGTGTGGAAACTCATTCCTTTTGAGCCAACAGCATTTCCCTCAACGGAGAAACTATTTCTCACTTTCTCTTTCACTTCTTCAATGCATTTCTTATTTCATCACATTGTCCTTTATAGTCAATGACATCAGCTGTAATGCCACAGCTAAATATTTTCTTCAATGTGGAAAGGTGAATATAAAATGTGCATGTGGAAATTTGGTGGTGAAGCAAGAGGAAACTTCAGTTGGCATGTCTTTAGATAACTGCCCCTTTCACAGCCCTCTCTCTCCTGAGAAAACCCAAAAATAAACCGACAATCACACCGCTCGCCCTTCTGTGCTGCTTCTTCAGAGTAAACAGCTTAAAAAGCATTCATTTCCTTGTCAACAATGATACAACCTCCATTCTTCACTATAAAAACACTAAGTACGTCTGTGTGTGTGATGTTTAACACGGTAACGCATACAGATGTGGTTTGAAATGGGTGTTGGATGAGCTGAAACTTTAACAGATTAGCATGCTAATTCAGAACGACAGCTCTTGCGCTTGTGTTGTCATTTACAGCCCGTGATGCTCTTTGGTCATTCGGTTCCTGTGTTAATACGTTTTGAACTTGAGGCTCAAGCACTGAATACAGAACAAAGCTTTATAATCAGACTTTTTTTGTGTAACTTGTTTTATAAACTGAGTCAGTCTATCTGTTATTAATTAATGCAGGACTAAAAATGCCATGGCTAAGGTTAATATGATGTTGTCTATGTCAATAAACTGTAAATACACTTTTTTCACTTCAGTGCAGGAATTCCTATGTAGGAATTCATGTACATACTGTATGTATGTATGTATGTTTGTATATGCTGTATGTATACGTTTAGATATGCACAAACTGTACATATAGGTATGTATACATTTATGTATGTATGTATGTACGTATACTGCTTGTATAATGTATAATTTAGGATGCACGTGTAGTTAGTGTTGTTTCTATGGATGCTAGGAGAAGAATAATGAAATTATCTAATATTAATATTAATCTAATATTGTCTGACAACCCTTTCATTAACTACTGACTTTAATTGAATATTCACTTTGCTACCTTGGTTACATTATGGACAGAGAACATCGTCAGAACACTTTTACAATGTGATAAAAAAAACTTAAAGCAATTTTATTCTAGAAGAGCACAATAAGAGCAGGTATATTTATTAATAAAGAAAAACTTGTTTTTATTTCATGATCTCTTGGGGTCTAAGTGCTCAAAATGCTGTTTATAGATTTCTGAACACACATCTGTATGGGACATGGGGATTTAGCGTAGGACAGAATCACAGAGACTGTTAAAGCTCAAGGATCAACGGCAGATGACTTCCACTGTAAAATTACTGCATACATTTTTTATATTCAAAACAACCACAAAATAAACACAAACACAAATGCTGTTCACGTACCAGGTACCACTGTTGAGGGAATTTGGGATCCGTGGGTTCAATATGAATATCTCTCTTGTGTCTTCGTTTGGCAATCTGCTGCTCAGCCCAAATCACCTGAAAAATCACACACACACATGCGCACACGCGCACGCACACGCGCACACACACATACATGCGTGTTGGGTTTCCATGTTTAATAGGGACATCACAGAAAATGTTCCACTATTTTAAATTTTCCAAAAAGCTCATTTTGTGATTTATAAACTTGTTTCCTCAAGGTGACCTAAAAATGTCCCCACATGGTTAAAATTTACTGGTATAACTATACTTCTCTCAATAACATATGAATACCAGGACACACACACAATATTTATGGTTACACATTTAGATGCTAGTGAGCTGTACACATCTCTATCTTCTGTCTTTAAGTAAGGGTGTATGTACTTTCTGCATGGCTTCTCGCTCTAAAAATATCCACATTCACGCTTATCTGCTCTGTTTAATTCAATCTGCTCTTTTATTGCACTTCACTTAGCTCTGTGTGTGTGTGTTTGCATGTTTGACTGTGTGCACATTTCTGTGTGTGCCCTTTTGCGCTGACTGTCAAAACCCATATAAAATCACTAATGAGATCGCTCTCCCAGTTGTCTGCGATGATATTAAACTGAGCACAAATGGAGACTTTTGCTCGTCTCATATTTCTTAATTTTCCCTTAGTAATGTTACACGTCATTTCAGAACAAGTCTCAACAATGACTCACACTTTGCTCACTCTTGCCAAGATATCAGCATCTGCAATTAGCAGTCAGAGATCTCAAAATGATCTCAGCATACAAAGACAAACAAAAAGCTGCACAAATGTTAGCATTTGTACTACCCTGAAGGTATTAGAGAGAAGAGGATAAAATCTAATCAGCACCCAAAGACTTATGGGCATCTGCACTGTTTAAAAAAAATGTTTTAAATGAACTCAAAGGTCCACGGGGCCCCTGCTTCATAGACATCATTTATTTTCACTGTACAAGGAAGAGTCTGGCAGCCTACGATTATCTTGTTCTCATTATTTTACCTCTTTCCTCTAGTTGGCATTCCTGTTTTCTTCCTTTAAACTCACATTTTTGTCTTTCAAACAAACAAGTCAATTCTACCAGCTTTTTAAGGTTCTCAGAAAGCAGCTCTTAGATCTTGCTTAGCAGAAGCTTATTTCGTAGTTTTTGGAAGCACCTGAACATCAGGTACCTCAGCGTAAAGCCATGTTTGCATAATTACACATGCTTGGAGGTTGTAATTTACTCTCTTATCCATTTTGGTGTCTGTAGGAGGAAAGCGAACCATCTTTTGGTTAATGATTGTGTGGGCCGGTAAAATGCTACGTTTCTGTGTGGTTATGACCATTTCTAGTGTCACAATATATTAGAATAAATAATACATTAGAGCAGCGAATCTTCACTTGCCTCTTAAATTGACTTGATTATGATTTAGAGGGTCACGATGCATTGTGTCCTCCAATTCCAATTATTATTAATAATACACGCACTTGAAACTCTTTTTCAGCGTATTTTTTATTATCATGCTTTTATTGTTACGGCTCTTTGTTGTCTTGTCAAAGGTGTTTGTATTATGGATGAGTGGCGTGTCAAAACTACAGCGCTCCAGTGGAACACGCTGCATTGATTTAAATGCGAGTTGAATTTGCTTTACGGCTTTAAACAGCTGTCCAAGTTAAAACAATATATATGAATGTGCTTTATTTCCACGCCGTACGCTTGTAAATTCTTTAGGAGACACGCACAGTCCTATTTCACTTCCATTGATTCTGAAGTAACTGTCTGAAAGAAAGACAAATGTATTCATATTATTTATGTGGAAAGTGATGTTTTTAAATAGGAGTCCTTTATTGACACATCAGCAGCATAAAAATGATCATATTCCACAGCTCTGCAATACACAGTCAAAACTTTTAATGTTGTTGTCTTTGCAGGCTGCTTGCAGAAACACCCAACGTACTATCCAATTTATGAAACAATTGCTCAATAAGGGTAGATCTTTTAAATGTTTCAGAAGTACCATTATTTTGCAATTGTATTTTACCAACACAGTTCATTTCAATTTAAAACTGGTAGATTTTCTAATCCCTGCACAGTCTAGAAATGCAGATCATTTTATTATAATGCCCTTTTGAGTAGCTTGTTCTGTGATTCACACAAACACCAAACACACACACACACACACCCACACACACCCACACATGCTCAAAATTCTTTGAAAAAATCGTCCTTTATGCCCTTGTTTTTCTGTAATGCCGCACTGGGCTAAATTTATCCTGAACACGGCATATGTGAAGCAAGGCCGGGTCAGATTTTGAAGAATACATTTTCCTGTTCCTGTCAAATCTTGCTGCCCTTCGTTCAACAGAAAACTTTTGAAAAGTCCAATTTGACTTTCTGAGCGAGCGAAATTGAGGTTGGTGAGTGAGGGAGGCGACCTGCATTAGACTTCACGTATTCTGTTAGGAACCTTCGCTGGAGGGAATGTGCTTACAAGCAGCTGCCTTTAAAAAACTGCTTCTTTAGCATAAACCGCACTGACCTCTGCATGCAGAGTATGCGGAATGTGTGTGTATGTGTGTGTGTGTGTATGTGTGTGTATGTGGTATGTGTGGGGATTGTACCAAGGATGGACTCTAGCAACATGAATGCCTGACCCTGTGCAACAGAACTGGGCCCTGAGCAGAACCCTAATGCTGTTAGCTTTGCATAAATAGAGGCTAGCACGCTGGGGAATAATCCAGCTTGTATCCTTCTTCCTCTATCTCCTCTCTTCCTCTCACTCTCGTTCCCTGCTGTCACAGATCTGTGTTTGGAGTCATCTGGTGTCTTCTGTTGGTGTCTGGTGGGCAGGTGGGGTCTGAGAGGGCATCGGTATAGGCGTGTAGTTGAATCTCTGGAGAGTGCAGTGGGTTTTAACTAGCGGGTGAAGCTTCAGAGAGTGAAGATAAGAGGCTTGTCAGTGGGAGATCTATGGAAGCCTGCAGCCAGCGGCCCAAATATGCAGTCGCTTGGGCCGCCTCTGCTGCTCTCAGATAACTTATCGGCAGAGCCGGGTCCTACACTTTAGTACCACACACGCACACAAACACACACAAGCATCAAAAGGACTTCGGCACCCCCGCACACACCAGTAATACAGCTAGTCAACCATTTGAAGCTTAAGTCCAAATACCATGTCCTGGTATGCTAATGACCTCGCCCTTCTCATTTCATCTTCTCGCCTCTCTTCTCATCTCCCGTCAGTCTCATCTCGTCTGCTCCCCTCCCATCTCTTTTTCTCTCCTTTTCTCATCCTCTCCTCTTGTTTATCTACACCCCTTTTGCCTCCTCCTTTCCTCTCACCCACCTTTTCCATTTCCTGTGCTCTCCTCCCCGTCATCGCTTTCTCCTCTCCTTTTCTCATCTTGTCTTCTTGTTTGTCTACACCCCTTTTGTCTCCTCCTCTCACCCCCCAATTCATCTCCTCTGCCTTCCTCCCCTCCCATCTCGTTTGTTCTCCTCTCATTAAAGTGCTGTTTTTGTGTTTGTGACTGGGTGTTTGTAACTTAGTGTGTGGCTTGTCTTTACCTGTGGCTCGGCATGTAGTCGGACATGAACTCCTCGATGGCTATACAAAGATCTCTTTACCACACCTCTATGCTGGAAATGGTAGTAGTCCCCGAACACCTGTGGAGACACACACACACACAAAGAGAGGTGATATATTACAATGCTGTTCCAAAAGAGCCCTGTCCTACCCGCGGCACAAGGTCATATGGTCTCACACTCCAGAGGGAAACACACTCATTAACTCCGGCACCTGCACACAGACCTGGCCATCTCTCTTTCTAACTCACATTTCACCCAGACACACACACACAACCGGTGTTGCAAAAATACAGACGCATGAATTTATCTCTTGCACAACACAATACCTGCATCAGATCCAAACACACACACGGACACACACATTATAAAAAGATATTGCCACATATTCTGTGAGAAAAGATAAAAGAAGGCTGTCTTTTGTGACACACATGCAGGCCAACACGTATAAGGTGTTTCACTGGAATTACATGCTTTGTTTGTAGAAAACTAGCGGTGCAGCAAAGACTCACATCAAAAGGGTTAAGTATAAAATGTCTGGTGGAGAGCAGAAGGGGATGGAGATTAAAAGAGAGTGTGAGAGAGATCTGACTCCCATTTCCATTAATTTGGATGCAGGGAAGCTGTGATTTTGTTGTTGAGTTTCAGCTCTGTAAACCGACACATAAAAAGCAGAAATTTCACTGCTTCTGGACTGCCACATGCCACACACTAATGTGTGGGTAGTCACGGCACTCTGCTGGGCAGCTCAAAGCCCTGAGTTCTTTGAGCTTGTGTTTATGTGTGTGTGTGTGTAACAGGAAGCGGGAGCACTTGGATAGAATCATGCCTCTATCATTACTCATCTTGTCTTTTTCCCAGCAGAAAAGTTCTGCACACCTCAAACTCCACACACACACACGCACACAAACTTACAGAAACACTCAGTGTCTCACGCCGGTGACGTCAATGGAGAAGTGCTGTACCGAATGCATTCTGCGCTATACAGTAAAGTGTCCCCTTCCACTAAAACGACATTCATTTATCAAAAAGCTCCCCTGCTGGGCTTCTTTTCCCCTGACACTTCGCTGCTGACGGTCTTTCCTTTTCCTATGCTGTCTCTGTCTCCCTCTTACTCAATATGCTTTGACTGTCTTCTCGTGATCAATAACATGACCTCTGCTGCCTTCATCTACTTCTTTACCCCTGCAGATCTGCCCTCCAGGGGAGTTTGGTTTCAATGGCACTATCACACCTGCTTATAATTTTCAAGTGAAGCAAGTGAACTCTGTGATTAGTTGGTTCA